>JASVEL010008392.1:0-275982 GCA_032618575.1 Nicotiana noctiflora | reverse complement strand
GCAATTTCCATGATTTTCTCCCGTTTAACCATCCGAAAACACCCTGAGGCCCTCGGGACCTCATCCAAACACACCAACACATCCTAATACCTTATTCGAACTTGTTCCAATAATAAAAACACGCCCTTAAACACAGAAATCATCAAATTATAGCGGATTCAAGCCTAAGATTTCATCTAAACTTCCGAAACTAACACTTAATCAAAAACCCAACCAAACGACAACCGAATGACCTGAAAATTTAGAGACATATCCAAAATCACATGACGAAGCTACAGAAATTGTCGGAATTCCATGACGACCCCCGGATCAAAATCTCACCTACCGTTCGGATTTCGCCAAAATTCAACCTTAGCCAATTCAAGCCTATTTCTACACCGGACCTCCGAATTCAATTCCGATCACTCCCCTAAGTCACAAATCACCTCCCGGAACTAACCAAATCATCAGAATCCGATTTCAAGCCCTCTATCTAAATAGTCAACTCCAGGTTGACTTTCCTTATTCAAGCTTCCTTCGAAAAGGCTATATGCCTCATTTTCAATCCAATTCACTCCTAACTCACCCGATAGACTCTAACACTGATATAAAAACATAAAACACATAAATGCAATGTAACGGGGTGGTAATTCCCGTGACGACGGGCTGGTTCGTCACAACTATATAAGGAGAGAATAAAGCGGTTGTACTATCAAAACATCATTGAGCATAGTTTCAAGTCCGGGGATAAGGTATTGCTTTATAACTCAAGATTACAATTGTTCTCGGGTAAGCAAAAGTCAAAGTGGTATGGACCATTTCGCGTGGTTGAAGTATTCCCATCCGGAGCTGTGGAAGTTGCTACTGAAGTTGGCTCTCACACATTTAGAGTCAATGGTTAGCGGTTAAAATTGTACATGGGTATGGACGAGCCCAAGGGAAGTCCGAGCTATATTTGAATGATCCACAAAGGTCGAGCGAACCTTAAATGCGCTAAGATGAGTCATGTCGCGATATTAAATCAGGCGCTACATGAGAGGCAACCCATGAAATTGTTGTATTTGTAACTCTTATAGTCTAGTTAAAAAAATGCAACAGCTGGGCGTTAGAATAAGAGAGAGTCGTTTATCGCGGTTCCACCGCGACCGCGGTGAAACCGCGGTCAAACAGCCTTTCTTTACCTCACTGCTCGTGGTTTTACCACGACCGCGACAGACCCCATCGCGGCCCACGTAAGTGTTCTGTAAATATTTTTTTATTTTTCTTAATTTATTTTCCCCCCCTCTTATAACTTAACCTAAAATAACATTCCCCCCCCATTATTATTTACCAAAACCAGCCGCCCCCATTCCCTTTTCCTCCTACTTCTCTCTACAAATCACTATCTCTCCTCTTCTTTTTCTTTATCCTTTTTCACCTCCATCTCACTAACCTCCATTAAAGCAACTTGCAACCTTCATCTTCTTCACATCAAGTAAGTCTCTTCCTCTTCTCTCTATTTCTTTCTAGTTTAAGTAGTGTAGTTATGTTAATTTGTAGTTTTTAATTAAACCCTAGTCAGGCTTAGTGTACAATTTGTATTTTTACCTTATTTGGAAGTTGCCATTGTTGTATATGTTGTTTTAGAATATGTTGGTGCTACTATTGATTGGGTCTCCATAATATTTAATTGTGATATTATTTTAGTGGCTTGGAGGCCCAAAAATATGTTTTTGCGGTGTAAAGGGGTGATTGTGCCATGTGTGGTGTTGTATATTTGTGGGGTATTTTATGTCCAAATTAGGTTTGATTTGTTGTACATGTGGAAGATGTGTGTAATTGTGGTGTGGTGTTGTTATAATGGATGGATGATGTTTATATGGTGGCTATGTCATGTATGTTTAACATTGAAAAGTGTAAGTGTGGGGTGTACTATGCCAGATGTTCTGGAAAAATAGGAAAATTGTGGGACTTTAGTGGACATGGTTGGATTGGATTGAGGGAGTGTATTTGTGGTCATCAGGTGGTGAAGTCTGAGTAAAAATCTGATTGGCTATTGTTATGGACATATTTTTATACAGTTGATGTTTCTTTGCAGGGCTATAGCTCCCAAAAGGCCAAGACAAGAAGTTGGGCCCTCTGGGCGACCAACTTATGATGAATCCCGGTTTTTCTCGGAAGTGGATGAGGATGATTTTCATGCCAAAGCCACAAAGAGTTTTCTGACAAGAGACTCTGATCGATCGGATGGCTCTTCGGGCTGAGAAAGCAGACATGTATGAGGAAATTAGGTGCCGGGAGATGGAGTTCTTGTTCTAGGACCCAACCTCTATCAACAAAATGTTGGTACGTGAGTTTTATGCCAACTGTACATTCCACACATGCAGCGAGGTGTTTGTTCATGGAAAGACAGTCATTGCCAAGGTTCCAACAATCCGTCAGGTGTTGAGGTTACCACCATTAAGTAGTGACATGGACTATTATCACGATAGGACCGATGTCACTTGGGAGGCTATGATTGAGGCATTGTGCACAGGAGGGCGGCCTCTATGGATAAAGTACCAAATAACCCTTAACTCCACCTCCTTCATGCACTTGGCCAAATGTTGGCTCACAGTGATTTGCAGCAGGTTCCTCCCTTCAAGTAACACTACGGATGTCAATTTCAACAGGGCAGTCTTGACTTGGTGTTTGGTCATTCAAAATAGGAGTTTAATGCCGCTCGGATAATTGGAGACAACATGATACTCCGGGGTCCATTGAAGACAAAGGGATTCTATTTCCCTTCCTTAGTCACCACACTTTGCTTGATGAGTCATACACCCACCTTCCCAACAGATGGAGACTTGCCACTAAAAGCTCCATTCAGGGCCTTTGGAATTAGGGTGGGATGAGGTATCAGCGGAACAATTGACATTGATGATAAAGATGATGACCCTGTCCCTATTGCCCCATCCAGAAGGTCCATAGACATTGATGGTCCTTCTAGGCGCACACACTCTGGGGCTAGTCTTTCAAGATCACAGTCCACGAGACTTATTCTACGGTCTTTGGAGGAGGAAGTAGAGGATCCCCGCTCCTTAGTGGATGGCTTGCACACACGCATGGATGCAATGTCTCAGAGGCAGTCTAGGTCTGAGAGCCGATTTATGGCTTGGTTTCGAGCATTGGGGTGAGCATGCCATGTCGACCTTAGTACTGTCTCCGACTCTGATTGAGTCACATGGAAGTCTTCTTACCACTCTATTCTTTATTATGTTTATATGACATGCAGACATATCATAACTTTAAGTGTGGGTGGGAGCCTTGCTCTATCTGTATGTTGTATTTTGTATAATTGTGAGTAATGTAACTTAGTGTGTATATAGTGGAGTATGTTTATTTTAGGATTAGCTGACTTGGCCCAACGACAGACACTTGTCCACGGGTTTCTTGAGGGTCGACGTCGGAATTGCTTATAAAAACATTTTGAAAAATTATAAATCCCCAAAACAAAAGTAGAGGACTCTTCTTGATGACGGACTACTTGGACAACACTCTTGAGGGAAGTAGTCCATGTAGATTTTATGTTTTTATTTTTTTCTTTGGTAGTTTATTACCTCCCCCTTGGTTTTTCTTTTGACCACGATTCTTTTTCAAGGGTTTCTTTTGAACCGGGTTAGGTAGATTTTTCATTTCTAGTTTTAGGTTTAGGTGGGTGAAGATCAGTATGTAACCCCAAATGTGCAAACTTTCAAATAACTAAAAAGAACTTAAGAGTGTGATGTCTAAGCTTGATCGTAGGCTCTAAGATATGCCTCAATTTTGCACAATTTGGCTTGCTTGAACACTCGTATGATTTTGTTGATGAACTGATTCAGAATGAGTTACATGCTAAGTGTGTGTGAGGTTTTTACTTGCATTATGTGTTTACATATGATACCTAGAACTTGCCATGCGTGTTTGCAATGCAAAATAGAAGTCGTTTAGTTTCAGAGATGATAGAGGCATTTCTTTGTGCAACCCTATAACCAAAACTATGAATCCACATGTACATAATATCATAGTTAACCTCCATGAGCCTTAAGCCTGTTCTTTGATAACCCTATAATGTTCTCAATAGCTATGTTGAATAAACTAAATGTTGAACCCTTACCTCCTAGAAACACTTGATTTGTTAAAGAATATGCAAAAGTTAAAGTGTGGGGTAGTATGAAGTTAGTGAAAAAGGGAATCAAGAATGAATGGTTGAATTGGTGAACTGGCATTTGTATAGTAAATGTTCTAAAAAAAAGAAAAGAAAAAAATAAGAAGAAGCCAGTTGCACCTTAAAGAAAAGTGGGGATTACAAGTAAATCCAAATGTGGAATAATGGTTGGTTGAGCATAAAGGTGAAACAAAAAGGAAGTTTGTATTAAAAAGTGCTTAGGGAGGTTAGCCACTATATCCAAAATTATCCTACCCGTCTCTTAGCCTACATTACAACCTTTAAAGACCTCTTGATCTTTGACTGAATGGCTTGATTAGTAGAGTATTACATTAGGGGGCAAGCCTATGGTATGTCTTTGTGGCATGTGAATGCTCTTTGCTGAGAGTGAGTAAATTATTTTTATATATAGTCCTTGTTGTTAAATTTATGTGTGTAGAACTTCTCTCAGATTTTGTATTGTGAGGGCATGTGACTCAGGAAGAAAAAGTAAGTCTTCAAATCTGTTAGAGTAATTAGAGTAAGCAATAATATGTCTTGGCATGAGAGTCTGCAGTTGAGTAAGGATTGTTGTATTGCTTAGGTTAATCATTGAAAATAGCTAGTGTGACATATTTTGGGGTAATACATTGAAAAGTTAGGCCTAGAAGTGTGATTAAATTTACTCGAGGACGAGCAAATGTTTAAGTGTGGGGTGTTGATAATAGGTGAATTTTACTATATTCATGCCCTAAATAACACCTTCTTATGTTATTTTGATAATATATATGACGACAAAATGCTCTTATTAGTAATTTTTATGATTCAAGGTAATAAATGGTTAAAAGAGCAATTTTGGAGTCAAAAGTAGAAGAAAAAGGCCATACATGCAAAATTCCATTGAAGCCACGTCCCTACAGCCCTGAAGATTCAGAGGCACTGTTGGCCGTTGTTCTACCGCGACCACGGCACAACCGCGATGGAAGTATACTGCAGAAGTTTGAAGATTCAGAGGGGTTGTTTGGCTGTGGTTCTACCGCGACCGCGGCAAAGCCGGAAACTTGAAGGGCCAAAGTGTAAGTATGGGAATTTTAAGACCTAAACTCTATATAAGATATTAGGATTCGCCCAAAGGTGGTAAGCATTGTATTTTAGAGTACTTTTGCAAGGAAACCTAGTGTGAGAGATTTCTCCAAACATCTTTCTTCTTTTCTTTTGAATTTTCATTATGAATTCTATTCTAGCTTTTGTTTCCATAGTTATGAGTAGCTAAATTCTTATCTAAGGTTTTGATGGAACCTATTGGGTGATGAACTTCTGATTTATGTGAATACAAATTGTTAGTTAATCTCTATTTGTTCAACTTCATTTTTGATGTAGTTAAGGACATGATCCTCAATTAGCTGTGCATATTTAATGTCCATAACTTGGAAAAAAGTGCATATTTAGGTTATTGTTGAACAACACCACTCCTAGATTATTATAGGAATCTATAATTGCGAGTTTAAAGGCGAGATTAGGAATAACGAAGCCTTGTGTGTAATTTAAAGTGAATTGTATTAATTAAATAAGCTAGTTTAACTCGGGAGAGTGCGATAGTAAATTAGTGTGATTACTCGGAAGAGATTTATGGTAAGAATAGTGTTCATGATTGATAGAGAGATATTGATAGATTTGTATGAGCATAAACAGAAGGGATTTCATCAATAGGGGAAATCATTACCTTAGTCTTTCTCATTATTGTCTACAACATATTTAGTTATTTTACAATTATTTAGTTCTTTGCAAAAGTAGTTGTTAAGAAACACTCAAATGAGATTTGAATATTTGGGAAGCTGAATCTGAAAAGTTAGTGGTTTTGAAGATAATAGTTGATAGGTTAACTCTTTGAGAATTCGACCCATGTGTAATACTTGCGTTATATTTGCTGCGACCGCATTGTCCTTTTATAAGGCATAGTTGGGCGTGATAACTGCTCGATTGGTTCTGGAGAAGGACCACATCTCAAGGGATATAATATAGACAGTCTACCATAATACAAATATTAGACTGGACAAAAATAATTTTACCGTTGATCTAAGGTTTACCCTCTGTCACGACCTAAAATCTCACATGTCGTGATAGCGCCTATCTCGATACTAGGCAAGCCGACAACCTCAATAAACTAAAATTTCTTTTAAGTTTAAAAGAATAATATACAAAATCAATACAAAATCTCATTAATTACCGACATAAAATAATCCCCAAACCCGGTATCATTGAGTACACGAGCATCAAAATGATAACATAATCTGATGAATAGAACAATGTTTGGAAATATATAATAGTACAAATAACTGAAAGGAAAGAGAGTCAAGGTCTACATACGCCAAGCAACTACCTAGATAGTGTCCGCAGATAAAGCTCCAAATAACTAGCAACTATCGTAATCGGAGGTACCTAAATGTGTACACGAGGTGCACTATGTAGTATGAGTACAACCAATTCAGCAAATAACAATAATAAATAAAAAAACTGAAGATAGTGATGAGCTTCACAGCAAAGTCCAATTACAACAATTTCCAGCAATAGAAGGTGGGCATGCTTTCCAATTCAACATTTAAAACTCAATTGTAATTTCATATCAAGTTTGACCGAAGCAAGAGATAATATCTTTCAGAAGTTTACAAAACTGTGATATATGACATCTAAAGTGCAAGAATAATAAAATCAATGCATCATTTTAGAATAACAAAGATTGATATATGATATGAAATGAATGAACATGACTGAGTATGAAATTAGAATTTTAAATATATAATTCAACTGCATAAATGATCTCAGTCGGTACCAATAATAATAACATATGTCTAAGCATGATTTTTAATGCAAGTCTCAGCTCAATTTCTCTAACACATAGAGGAAATGCCGATTATAACATCATTATTAAATTTTACAATTCCACACTATTTATTCAAGTCACACTTCATATGGTGCATACTCACACGCACGTTACCTAGCATGTACGTCACATCCAACAATTGATATAGCACAAAATTCAAGGATATATACCCTCGGAGCAACCTAAAACTGTTATTTACCTCAAACTGTATAATTCTTTACTTCGCTATGCCTTTTCCTCAGGAATTAGCCACCGAACGCCTCGAATCTATTTGCGAATCTGCCTCCGAAAACAAACTTCAGTCGTACCAAATGCACCTTAATGTTGATTCAAGGGAGAAATAGAAGAGCAATAGTTGGTGGGAATAATTACGTCAGGTGCATTTCCAACTTGAATTAGAAGGGGACTAATAAGCATTCCACCACCAATTCCAAATACACCACACAAAACCCCTGCTAACAGTGCCATTAAGGGGAAGATTAACATTGCTGAAGAGCCATTCTTAGTTTCACTGGCAGCTACTTCCTTCATAATAAGTCAATTTTAAATGTTAATGAATAAATTAAGCAGAGAGAATTGCAAGAAGTTAACTTCCTATATATATCAGGTAGAAGAAGTGAGCGTTGGAACACCGACAAAGTTATCTCCGCGTAATTTATAGGTCACGGGTTTGAGCCGTAGAAGTGACTATGCTATCATCTGTAACAATACAGTCTGCTAGTAATATTGTCCACTTTGGACCTAGGCCCTCACAGGTTTAAAATGCATCACTACAGTCTAAGGCATGTCTACATATATGCCCAACATCTCTCTCGTGTTTGTCTATATGGGATTCGCCTAAGGTGTCACATATACCGCCTTAGTGATATGATGTTCATCTCATTCAAATTGTTTGGTAGCAATTATTATTGACTTGGTTTGATTTGATAGCCAACCTTGTTGATTTGTCAAATATTGGTAGCTAATTTTATTGATTTGGTTTGGTTGGTAGCCAACCTTGTTGAAATTGTAAAAAGGGTGTAGAAATTATCAAATATTGTAGGCTTTAGAGAGTGAGGTTTTGACTATAAAATGAGAGCTTCAACTCTCATTTCTACACACCAACAAAGAGAGAAAAAAGAGAGCAAGGTATTCCATAAACTATAAAAAAATAGTTTGTGAAGAAAAATAGTGATGTGGAAAAAGCAAAAGAGTATTTATTTCTTTTGAGGGTGTAGTGGTCGTAGGAATATTTTTTACTCGTTAATATACAATATAAAATTCATCGCTATAGTGATATCAGTTGCTCTTCTTGGCCATGATTTTTTCCCTTATTCAGAAGGATTTCCACGTAAAATCTTGGTGTCATTATTGCTGCATTTTTATTCTTGCTAATTTAACCATAACTTAGTGTTCCACATTTATCACTAATACCGTGAATACTATTTTACGGGGTTTATTCCCAACAAGTGGTATCAGAGCCAAAGTTTTGTCTAAGTATGCTCTGTGTTGCAGCACAGTCTGAACTTTCACATCAGAAAAGAATTACTTTGGTCTCACAATAAATAGTATTTGTATTTGTGATAAATAATGAAGCCAACACTAGTAGAATGATTATTTGGAATGGCACAAATTATGCCATTTCGAAGGCAAAATGAAAGATTTGCTCTATGTCAAGAATTTTATCAACCTGTCTTCGCCACTACAAAGCCTGAAAATAAATTAGATGAAGAGTGGAATTTGTTACAGAAACAGGTTTGCAGCTTTATTAGATAGTGGGTTGACGATAATGCTTTAAACCTTTTTTTGGGGAGACACATGCTCAGACCCTATTGGAGCACCTTGAAAGTCTGTATGCTCGGGAAATTGGAAACAATAAGATGTTTCTAATAAAGCAGGTGTTGAGTTTAAATACCATGATGGTTCTGTGATGACATATCATCTGAATAATTTTCAGGGGATCATGAACCAGTTATTTGCAATGGGCATTAAATTTGACGAAGAAATTCAAGGCTTGTTTCTTCTTGGTTTCCTACCAGATTCATGGGAAATTCTTAAAACTTCATTATCAAATTATGCTCTAAATGGTGTGATCTCTATGGATCTTGCCAAGAGCAGCCTTTTAAATGAAGAGATGAGAAGAAAATCTCAAGGTTCCTCATCATCAGATGTCTTAGTGACTGACTCTAGGGGGAGAAACAAGAATAGGGGTTCTTAAAATAGAGAACATAATAGAAGAAAATCTAGAAGCAGACTTAAAGATATTGAGTGCTATCATTGCGGGAAGAAAGGGCAAACAAAGAAGTTCTTCCATATTTTGAAAAAAGGGAATACGGACAAGGAAGAATAGAAAGAAGATGGCAATCGTGTGGCCACCGTCACTATAGAAGATCTTATTACTATTCTTGATGCGGATCTGATAAATATCGTTTGTGATGAGTCAAGATGGGTTGTGGACAGTGGTGCCACATCTCATATGACATCAAGGAAGGAAGTTTTCTCATACTATACTCTGGATGACTATAGCACTTTGAGTATGGGTAATGAGATTATATCTAGGGTGGCTGGTTTTGGAACGATTTGTTTGGAAGCCGGTATAGGAACTAAATTAGTTTTAAACAATGTAAAACATGCACCTGATCTTCATTTGCACTTGATCTCTGTTGGTTTTTTTGATGATGAATGATATGTCAGTACCAATGGTATTGCAAAGTGGAAGCTCACTAAGGATTCCATGATTGTGGCTCGTGGGGAAAAGCGTTGTGGTCTATACTGGACTACGACCTCTACCTGTATTGATATGGTGAATGTCGTTGAGAGCAATAACTCTTCAATTTTAAGGCATAAAAGGCTTAGTCATATTAGCGAGAAATGACTAAATGTTTTGGCCAAGAAGAAATTGTTGTCAAACTTTGAAAGTGCAAAATTAAAACAAATGTGAGCACTGTTTGGATGGAAAACAAAAAAGAGTTTCTTTCCAGTCTCATCTTCCTTCAAGAAAGAAGAGTTGCTTGAGTTGGTGCATTCGAATTTATGTGGTCCAATGAAGATAAAGACTTTAGGTGGTGCAATTTATTTTGCTATCTTTATTGATGATTGCTCAAGGAAACTTTGGGTCTACATCTTGAAGACTAAAGAACAAGTGTTGGGTGTCTATAAGCAGTTTCAGGCTTCGGTTGAAAGGGAAACTGGAAAGAAGTTGAAGTGTATTCGTACTCAAAATGATGGTGAATATTGTGGACCGTTTGACGAATACTGCAAGCAGCAAGGTATCGGGCACCAGAAGACTCCTCTAGAGACTCTCGTGCTTAATGGTTTAGCATAAAGGATGAACAGGACCTTGAAAGAAAGAGTCAAATATTTGCTTTGTGAAGCAAAGTTGCCGAATTCCTTTTGGGGTGAGTCTTTGTTGACCGTTGTACATGTTATTAATATATCCCATGCTGTTGCTTTGCAAAGTGATGTTCTAAACATAGTTTGGTATGGAAAGGATGTTTCCTATGAACACTTAAAAGTGTTTGGTTGCAATGCTTTTGTACATGTGCCTAAAGATGAGAGGTCAATTAACTGCCAAGACAAGGCAGTGCATCTTTATTGGTTATGGCATTGATGAGTTTGATTACAGGCTATATGATCTAATTGAGAAGAAGGTTGTGAGAAGACGTGATGTTATCTTCGTGGCGGATCAAACCATTGAAGATATTAATAAAGTGGAAAAGCTAAAACCTTCAAGTTCTGAAGGTTTAGTTAATCTTGATCAAGTTCCTCAGACACATGCAGATGACGTTGGTGGGCTCAATGATGATGGTAATGATCAGAACCATATTTTAGATCAGCATACTGATGGTGATGGTGATAACAACGCTAATATTGATGAGGTAGATGCTCCAACTCACAAAGTTGTGGAAGAATTAGATATTCCGCTCAGGAGGTCTTCTAGACCCCATATTCCTTCCTCCCGTTATTCACCCAATGAGTATGTATTACTCATTGATGGGGGAGAACCTGAATATTATTCGGATTCCATAGAAGATGAGCACAAGGATCAATGGATTGAAGCCATGCAAGATGAGATAAAATTTTTGCATGAGAACCGTACTTATGAGTTGGTGAAATTGCCTAAGGGCATGAAAGTTTTGAAGAACAAGTAATTGTTCAAAGTTAAAGATGAAGAACATAATTTGAAGCCAAGATACATAGCTAGATTGGTTGTTAAGGGAGTTGGTCACAGAAAATGTATTGACTTTGACGAAATATTTTTTCTTGTCGTGAAAATATCCTCCATTCGGACAGTTCTTGGTTTAACTGCCAGTCTTGATTTAGAGATTAGCAGAAGGATGTGAAGACTGCTTTTCTTCACGATGACTTAGAAGAGAAGACATATATGGAACAATCTAAGGGCTTCAAGGTAAAAGGTAAAGAAAATCTTGTATGCAAACTTAAGAAGAGTCTATACGGATTGAAGCAAGCTCCCAGACAGTGGTATAAGAAGTTTGAGTCTGTTATGGGAGAGCAAGGCTACAAAAGGACTTCTACAGATCATTGTGTGTTTGTACAAATATTTTCTGATGATGAATTCATCATCCTCTTGCTATATGTGGATGATATGTTGATTGTGGGCAAAAATACTTTCAAGATTGACGAGTTAAAGAAACAGTTGAATAAGTCTTTTGCAATGAAAGACTTGGGGCATGCTAAGCAGATTTTGGGCATGAGAATTACTCGTTTGAGAAACTAAAGGAAGCTTTACTTGTCACGAGAGAAGTACATAGAACGTGTACTGGAGCACTTCAATATGAAAAGTGCTAAGTTGGTCCACACACCTCTTCCTTTTCATCTGAAGTTGAGCAAGAAGATGTGTCCTACAATAACGAACGAAAAAGAGAGAATGTCCAAGATTCCTTATTCCTTTGTTATCGGAAGTTTGATGTATGCAATGGTATGCACTCTACTAGATACTGCTCATGTAGTCAGTATTGTTAGCAGATTTCTCAAAAATCCAAGAAAAGAGCATTGGGAAGCTGTAAAGTGGATACTCAGGTATCTAAGAGGAAGCTCACATGCATGCTTATGTTTTGGAGGATCAAATCCAATTTTGAAGGGCTATACAGATTCGGATATGGCAGGTGACCTTGATAATAGAAAATCCACTACTGCATATTTGTTTACTTTTTCATGGGGAGCTATATCACGGCAGTCGAAGTTGCAGAAGTGTGTCGCACTATCTTCAACTGAAGTAGAGTATATTGCGGCTACTTAAGATGGCAAAGAGATGATATAGCTCAAGAGATTTTTTCAAGAACTTGGATTGCGACAGATGGAGTATGGTGTCTATTACGACAGTTAGAGTGCAATAGATCTGAGCAAAAACTACATGTACCATCCGAGAACAAAACACATCAATGTCAGATATCATTGAATTTGTGAGCAAGTGCAGAATGAATCGCTTCAAGTCAAAAAAATTTACACGAGTAAAAATCCTGCAAATATGTTGACCAAGAGACAAGTTCGAGCTATGCAAAGAACTTGTAGGCATGCACTCAGACTAGAAGACATTGCTACCTCTTCTAGATGAATGATATTGGATGGGGAGATTGGTATGGTGTCCATCGAATTGTTTGGAAGTCAATATTGTTGAGTTGGTTTGGTTTGATAGTCAACCTTGTTGAGTTTGTCAAATATTGGTAGCCAATTTTATTGACTTGGTTTGGTTGGTTGCCAACCTTGTTGAAATTGTAAAAAGGGTATAGAAATTATCAAATATTGTAGGCTTTAGAGAGTGAGGTTTTTGCTATAAAATAAGAGCTTCAACTCTCTTTTTTACACACAAACAAAGAGAGAAAAGAGAGAGCAGGGTATTCCATAAGCTATAAGAAAGTAGTTTGTGAAGAAAAATAGTGAGGTGGAAAAAACAAAAGAGTGTTTATTTCTTTTGAGGTTGTAGAGGTCTTAGAAATATTTTTTACTCATTACTACACAGTGTAAAATTCCTTGCTATACTGATATCATTTGCTCTTCTTGGCGGTGGTTTTTTCCTTATTCAGAAGAATTTCCAAGTAAAATCTTTGTGTCATTATTGTTGCATTTTTATTCTTGCTAATTTAATCATAATTTAGTGTTCCGCATTTATCACTAATACCATAATTATTATTTTACGGAGTTTACTCCCAACATTTAGTGACTCAACGTCCTCACTGAGTTTTGCCCCACCACTATTCAAGGTTGCACGGTGGTGGGGAAATTAGGAGAGACTCACTTACTATGCAAAATCTCCTCGCTTATACTTTTTTCATCAAAACCCTTGATCTTTTAACTTCACTAACCAGTAGTGGCAGAAACTACCAACTTTTGTTTGAAATATAGAGAGAGAGAGTGGAGAGCATATGGTCAATACCTAGTCAAATTATTTCCTTCCAAGTTAAGAATATTTCTTTATGTTTTTTATCATAAGTATTAGATTCCTTCAACTAATGTGGTTACAATAATGGAGTAGTTCCTTTTCCCTTTTTACTTTCTAAACACAGTACAATAATTTAATGGCTAAACTTTTGGGATTGGTTTGCTGACGTATTGAGAATTACGTAAGACTACCAATAAACACGTTTCGACGAATCATTTAATTTGTTCTTACTGTTTCTCTTTTGTTTGGTTTTTTTTTTCTTTCCTAAACCTCGGCATTTGTTTATCATTTCGTACTCCTTTAAGCTACATATAAAAGGTGTATTTAGTACGAAAGAAAAAAATTTTCTATTTAATATAATTCAAAAAAAATTAAAGAGTGTGAAAAAAAAAAATAATAACACCTCTTATATTTTTCTTTGGGTTAGTAAGTATCTATATGTTGATGTACTTAATAAGGGCCTAAATATGTATGATTTGATGGCAAGACGTTGAATTGGTCATGATAAGATAGTGCTTAGAGGAGAAGTGTAGTGTATTAATGTGATCAGGATGGTTAATCATTATTTTCTCAAATATATTTTATCCGTCCATTAGTCTACATTACAATATATAGAACCTATTTGGATGGGCTTAAAAGCTGGTCAAACTAGCTTTTAAGTCATTTTTTAGCTTATTGAGGTGTTTGACAAACTTAAAATCTGCTTAAAGGTCAAATGCTTTTAAGCCAAAAGGTCCAAATTAAGCCAAAAATGATAAGTTGGGTAATCCCAACTTTTTTTTCTTGCTTAAAAGCTACTCCTCTTTGACCAACTATTTTACATTACTATCCCTAATACTTATGTATAATTTTCAAAATAACTAATCATTTCTTTTTCTCCTTTCCTTCGCCATTTCCAGTCCCTGCCTTCCTAATTTTATAATCTTTTCTTTTTCTCCTTTCCTTTGTCATTTTCAATTTGTGCCTTCCAAATTCAATCACAGCCGAACTCTTTGTTTTGCTTTAGTTTCTTTTTTGGTTTCGTAACCTTTTTTTTTTTAAAGATTACTGTTGAATCCCTCATTTTTTTTTAAATTGGTGAAATTATATTATAAATCAAAATTTTCAATGAGTCTACACGTTAACAAAGAATTTGAAACTATGAGACGAAAAAATATATTTTGGTGAAATAATAGATTATTGCATGATATTTAAATAAATAATTTATATTTAGGCAAGCAATTTAAATTGAAAATGAACTAAATTATAGTATTTTTGTATATGTATTAATTTAGAATAAAATATTATTATAATCATTTTCTTTATAGTGTTAACAACTTGAAGGATATTTCAGTCATTTTACAGAAACAAGTGCTTACCTGCACTTATTTACTAAACACTTCAATAACTTTTTTTAAGTTTAAGCACTTTTATCCAAACACTTAACTGCTTATTTATAAAACAAGTTTCAGCACTCAAAAATGATTTTAAGCACTTATACTTAAAAGCCACTTTTTTTAAGCCAATCCAAACGGAAGTCCCACTTGATCCTAGACTTTACGAGCTTAAATTAGTTTAGACTTACACTACAAGTAAACGTATGGTACGAACTTGGATGACATAAGAGTTTCATTATCAGAGTGAGAAAATTATTTCGATCTAAGAGTCCTCAAAAAATATACTTGAACTTATATTTGAGTGTGTGTACGACTTTCTCTTTGTGGTTTATTGGTGAGGGCACATGATTTACAAACGATTGATAGAGACCTAAATTTCGAGTTGACACAAAGAGTGGGTCATAATATGAAATGTATTAGAGTAAAGTTTTGAGGCGAAGATGTAAAATATAGTAACATGAATATTTTTTTAGGCAAAATAACTTGCCACCCCCTAAACTTTTTACGGATTATTAGTTACAACCTTAAATTATTCGTAGTCTTAATTAGCCCCTTAACTAGACATTTCAAGAGCACCATAATTTATAGCTATATAAAATATTATTGCCAAAATAATTAATTTCAAACTATGTATTTTTTTAACTGTTTAGATGTCTTGATTATTTATTTCAATTGTATAAATCTTTATTTTAAGGTCAAATTCAAAAAAGAAAAAAAAAGATTAGGTAAAACTTTATTATTTTTAGTCCAATAAAAAATATAGCCTAAATAATGTAGTTCTACCCATGCTTTATTATAAATTATATTTAAAAATATTATATAAAAAGTAACATACTTAAAAAGGTAAAAATATATTTTATTTTTTTAAAAACTACCATATATATAGAAAATTTCACGTGACAGGCGAGTGCACCCACACAATTTGCCACGTCGGCATCCATGGGGGTAATGACTCTCAAAAAGCCTAGTTGAGGGTGGTAATTAAGATCACGGATAGTTTAAGGTTGTAAGTAATAATCCGTTACATGTTTAGGGAGGGTGATAATGTATTTTGCATATTTTAAATAATCTTGGCATGAGTTTTAAACTTGAGGAAATGTATGAAGAGTGTATATGCTGAGTTCTAAGCGTTGAAACCATTATCATTGGTTTGATTCTTGAGTATGTTTTGAAAGGTATTTCTTGCCTATGCGCTTAATTTTAAGTTGCTCGAGGACAAACATAAGTTTAGGTATTGGGTGGTGATAAATAATAAAAAGTGCATGTTTTTAGCATGTATATATATTACTCCATCTATTCCAGTTTATAAGAACCTATTTTCCTTTTGGTCTATTCCAAAAAGAATGACTAATTTCTAAATTTGATAATAATTTTGCTTAAGCTTACGATTCTACCCTTAATGAGAAGATTTTATAACTACACAAATACTCTGGGCCCTTTTTGACTTGTTTAGGAGCATAAATTTCAAAAGTCTTCATTTTTTCTCAAACTCCGTGGCCAGTCAAATATGTTTACATAAATTGGAACAGAGGGAGTATTTCTTATGTGAGTTATGGGAGATCACATGGTTTTTGAGGTAAAAATATGTTGAATACGTATTTCTTATGTGTAGGAATAAACTTGCGCAAAAAAAGATCATATGGGAGAAAAATTGATGAAAAAAGAGTTGAAGAGAAAAGTCTCGGACAGTGAAACGATGTTCACTTCGCTAGACCGGGACTGAAGCAGACGAAATCAAAAAAGTCATGGACAGCAATGCGAGGTTCACTTTGCCAGATCGGGACCGGAGAAATAAAAAGACCCACTTTTCCAACCCAAAATAGAAGAAGGAAATTCGGCCATACAAACCCTAATTACAATAAGTACACCCTAAATCATGATTTTTAAGGGGGGGGGGGGGGGTGTTTAGGGCAGATTCAACCAAATGAGCCACTACTCTAGAGGGAGAGAAGATTTTAGGGGGGCAAGAACACACTTGGAGCTAGGAGAATGATTCAACTTCATGTTTTTCCCTCTTTTTTCCTTTATTTTCATTACTGGTTATGAATTCTAGTATTGTAGTTTTGCATACTATTATGAATAGTTAATTTGTTATGTAGAGTTTTTATATAACTTTTTGTAGGATAACTTCTTGTTATGTTTTTATATAGTTGAGCTGTTGGATTTCTCTACTTGTTCAACAACGTATTTATTGTTGTTAATTGAATGGCTATCAATTAACTGTGCCTATTTATTGTGTATATTGCTCGAGGGAGAAAGAGGGGGGGGGGGGGGAGTATGCATTTAGGTAGTTGTTTAACAACATCACTCCTAACCTGTGTCATAGATCTATACGAAGGGTTTAAAGGCGGGATTAGAGATAACAACACCTTGGTGCGATGGTAATGATAGGTGAATTAGTGATAGCTAACGTAGTTCCAAAGAAAACATATAGTAAATTATGGTAATTTCTCGGGAGAGACCTACAACACCCAAAGTTCTCACGATCGATAGAGATTACATAGACAAATTTATAAAATATATAGCGGGAAGAATTTTTTCAATTGAGAAAATCATAACTCTAGACCTCCTTAATCTTATCTCCAATTCTTAGTCTCCTTAGTTAATAATTTTACTGCTTTTATTAGTTTCTAGGTAATTAGTTTAAAATAAAAATCGCAATTTTTATAATTAGAAATTGTTTAAACTTGTCTTCTTATTGATAGTAAACAGTTGTAGCTAAATCTTAGTTCTCTGTGGGATTCGACTCCGCACTTTTAGACCGAATTATATTTGCACCGACCTCTTAGTCTTTTTTATAAGGTATAGTTGGATTTGATCAAATTTTAGCACCGTTGTCTAGGTACTAATGATGTAATTGTAGGTGTACATATGTCTAGGTTGCAAGTTTAAACTTTTATTTATTTTTTATATTTGATTTTTATTTATATATATATTATATTTTAGAAATATGGCGTCTTGGAATTATGAGGGTTTTAATATTGGTAATTTTAATTTTGATCCTCCTTATCCATATTCTGTAGGAAACCACCCATTGTAAAATTACCAATATATTTCCGAGAGCGAATTAGGTGCACCAACTCAATTTTATATGTGAAATGTGTGAGATATGTGTGGTGGTCAAGATGGTCACGTTCATGGTTGTACTTATATTTCTTAATCTTCCCCAACCTCTTACTATGAAGGTTCTACTTTTTCTCGTGAAGTTAATAGAAATAAAGAACTAAGGGATGATGACCTGAAAGAGATCAAGGATATGCTAAGGTACCTTATTTAACAAAACCATGACACAAAACTACACATGCAAAGGCAAGATGCTATTATTCACAACCTAGAGTCACACGTGAGTCATCTAGGTTAAACATTTAATGTTCAACAAGCCAATATTGTGAATATTAGCCAAGAAGAGCATGGATTAGATGCTGAAATTGAGGTAAAAATAGAGGAGGTTAGAGTAGAATACCAACAATCAATCAAACTAGAATTTGAGGACTCCAATGTTGTAGAAGAGATACTAGAGTCAACAATGGATATTGAGGATACATATTTAGTTGATTCTAGTATTATTGGTGTTGAGGATGTAGACAGTCCCAATGTTCATGTAGTTGAGCGCATTGGTCCACACTCCAAGAATTTTTTCACATTGTGTTTGGATAATGATATAGAAATAGAGTCATCCGATCCACTTGAGGAGTCAAGGAATGAGGAACAAGGTGCCTACATTCTGAAATTCTTCTTGCTAGAAAGTCGTAATTCACCTTATCTGAAGGCCAATAAGTGCAGATTACTACATTATTTTTTATGCGGCAAAATCAGAGGATTTAATTTCTTGCTATCAAGCCATTTCAGAAGAATTCCTTGAGACCCTAACGACGTGGAGCCACGATCAAGTCCCCTCCCTTAAGGCTCGTCGAGACCCGACTTGAAGAAGATGGAGGTTGAGGCTAGAACAGAAGGGGAAGTTTCCAAGGCACACGGCTAAGTCTAGCAGAGCTAGCCTATCTAGAGGCTCTGCCGAAGCGTCACGTTTAGTCGCCCCATCTCCATACTTTACAATTAATGCATGTTGTACTATAGCCGGGTTCCCCTCCTATATAAAGGGAACTCATACTACTTTGTAAGGATCTGATGTTGCTCCAACTATTATCCACCAGATCAATAATATTTATATCTTTCTCCCTCTCTCTCTTTTCTCTCTAAACTAGATTGTCCTTACTAGCTCGAGGCTACTCTTAGCATTACTAGTTTTATATTTGTTCTTGGTTTATTTCTTGGTTTTGGCCATAAAGAGCTTTTCTTGATCACGTTTCAACTGGTATCCCATTCCCGACTACCTCCGATAGCTCGAGATTTGTCACGACCCCAATCCCGATCGTAATGGCTCCCAGCTAGGCAAGCCCGACCATTTAACACCCTCAATCCGAGCATGCATCTCTATACCAGTTAATTAAATATTCATAACAGGTATCAAAGCTTAATGATTCAACTGATAGATAGAAGCAATACTGAAAATTTTGATAACACCAATAAAACTCCAAAAGACCTAGGGTCATGAATCTAGAGCCTCTACTAACACGGACTAACAATCCTCAGTAATACAAATGTTCTAAAATGCGGAAATGATAAAAAGAAATAGGGGAGGAGTCGGGTCCTGCGTACATCAGGCAGCCACCTCGACAACTCCTGAGAAGCTTTGAAAGCAGCAAATAGCTCGAGTATGCTCCCGGGACACTTAAATCTGCACACATGGTGCAGGAAGTAAAGTGTGTACTTCCAACTCAGTGGTAATAAGAGTAAATAATAACTGAGAGGCAAGAAAACACGTAAGAGCACTCCATAATGCTATATAGGACATTACAACAACCGTGAAAATCCTTTAGAAAATATTTGGCTCGGTTTAAAAACCTCTTTTGGACATATCCATTTTTCAACAGTCAAGCATATGATTGCGTTATCAAATAGTGCAAGTCCGCACGTAAGTTATCCCCTCGGGAACAACACTCTATTAACAAATAACACCAGGGTATCTGGAATACAGTGCAAGAATTAGCATGGATGCCAATGATATGAGAGTGTTGAATGTCATGCCATGTCGTACAAACATGAACCAATGCATGAATTCAATGCAATGCACATGACCGCTGCGGCACGCAGCCCGATCCATTTGGGCACACTCGCTCACTGGGGTTGCAATACAGACTTCGGAGAGGCTCCTACAACCCAAGTGCAATATCATTATAGCATCGCTGTGGCATGCAACCCGATCCATCCCCAGTCCAGAACATGCAAATGAGCCACTCGGGCAATGTCAAGTAATAACTTTTAACTCAAAACATCAGAAAAATGCGGTTTAAGTCTTTAAACTTTAGCAATATGATTGGACATTTCAAAACAGTATTTAACTTAGGACTAAAATTATTTAATATGCTAAACATCGTGAAAATAGTGATAATAGCCCCTACAAGGTTCGAATAACCGGCACGAAGCCCAAAACATGTCAATCAGCCCAATTTACGATAGCATCTAGCAAGTTTCAGTCAATTACACAGTAAAATCAACAACCGGGATGGACCAAGTCACAATTCCCAATGGTGCTCTACCCCACGCTCATACCTGGCATGCAAGTCACCACAATACAACACTATGATGTGGAAATCCGGGGTTTCAAACACTTAGGATATCATTTACAAGTATTACTCACCTCGAACCAGTTACGCCTTTGCCCCTCAAATCGGACTCTACGCAGGTCGAATCTAACCAAAATCAGAGCGAATGCATCACCATATACCAATGGAACAATACCCAATCGAAACAATCGAAAAATTGCAACAATCTCGAATCTAGCAAAACCCGAGCCCCGGACACGCTCCTCGAAAAATTACAAACTCACATTACCGGGTTCCCCATCTCACCACGAGTCCATATATACTAAGAACTCCCAATTCCGAGCTCAAATGACTTATCAAATCCCAATTTGAAATATTAAAACTCAAGCCCTAGATTTACCCCTTTTTAATGGATTTCAAACAATTCCCATGTCAATTCTACCATAAACATGAATTATTTGGCCAAGGAACTTAGCTTTAATCATTATCCCTTGAATCCCTCTTCAAAATCGCCTCCAAGCTCTCAAAATCGCTCCACAATGGAAGAAAAATGACATAAGTTTGCGGAGGAAATAATGATATAAACCCTTCTGCCAACATCGATTTTCGCTTCTGCGGCTAAATAACCGCTCCTGAGGTCACCACATATGCGTCCAAATGACCACTCATGCGGTTTGACTTAAATCCCCAGGTACCGCTTATGCAGTCTAGAACCACTTCTGTGGTCGCCTTATTTGTGGACTTTTGTCCGCTTCTGCGGAAATTATCAAGCCTCCAGGAACCGCATTTGCAACCTCCCCACTGCATCTGTGGAACCGCCTATGCGGTACCTTTTCCGCAGATGCGGAAATGACTGAACCAGCAACTTCAAACATGCAACAAACTCTAAATTCTCCGTTTAACCACCCGAATTCACCCCGAGGCCTCCGGGACCTCAACCAAAAGCACAGATATGACCTATTACCTTATTCAAACTTGCTCGAACCATCGAAACATTACCGTTAACACCAAAATCATCAAATTTCACCAAATCAAAGCCTAAATTTATCAAATTCTTCCGAAATTCACATTTGATCAAAAACCCGACCAAACGACGCCCGAATGACTTGAAATTTTGCACACATATCCAAAATCACCTAAGGAAGGTACATCAGCTCTCAGAATTCCATTCTGACCCTCGGATCAAAATCTCACCTATCAACCAGAATTTTCCAAAATTTAAACTTCGCTAATTTAAGCCTAACTCTACACCGGACTTCCAAAATCAATTCTGATCGCACCCTAAGTCACAAATCATCCCTCGAAGCTAACCGAATCATCGAAATTCACTTCCGATCCCTCTAACTATATAGTCAGCTTTCGGTTGTCTTTTCCTAAACAAGCTCCCTTCTAAGAGGCTAAGTGCCTTATTTCCAACTAAAACCAATTCCATTCAACCCGATGAACTCAAATACTGATATTGGAGCACAAAGCAACACAATATGGGGAAACAGGGCAGAAACACATGAGACGGCGGGTTGGGTCATTACATCCTCCCCAACTTAAACCAATGCTCCTCCTTGAGCGTACTCTGAGTTGTCCTAAAAGTGAACCAATAGTTGAATGACCTTACCAAGAATACGCTCGGGGTGATCCCACGTCACCCTAACTCACATAGGTCTGATAATACAACACATTTGAAAGTTTATAGTCCATCTAGACCATAAATCGTAGAACCACATTGCACTTATGAAATCATACCCAGAATAAACCTGAACCAGCTGTAGTAACTCACACCTGTAACCTCAGGTGAAATCATACAACATACCACACAATCCAACACTCGAAACGATATTCTCCATTCACAACAGTTGCCCAGAATACTCAATTACCTATAAGAACCTCTTATTAGTTAAAGTCTTATTCTAACATTTTCATATACTGCCAGCGATAATTAAAACATGCGATAAACAACAACCATTCCTTATATCAACCATACGTGAAGCCACTTCCTTTTTGACCAATACCACAACAGATTTCTGGGCCAAACCTCGATATTATCTTCCTAACAAGCTGAGATCAAATACGTCCGTACCCATTAATGACTCCAATGATCACTTCGACTCTAACACACCACTCTGGTGATATGACACCTCAACACAGGCCTAAGCCATAGTTTGCATAATGCACGCACCATTAAGAAACAGTCTGGACATACTCACATCATGAAAATGACTTAAACGAAAGAGCTGTACCCCAAGCGCAATATTACCATTACAACAAAAAGCTAAGACCCTATCTCACATATAGAAATAGAGTACCTGAATCCTCCTCGAAAGGTATAACTTCACGTGGCCTTGCCACAACGCGCGATCCTATCCGAACACTATTACATATGAAGCACCTCAAGTCATCATGCTCAAAATAGACAGCCACGCACAGATTGATGTCTGAAACCATGCAATCCATAACACCCACGGTAAAACAAGTAATATACACTATTCAATCCTTAAAGGACACAGCTGATGCGCTATTCACCAAGCAACACCAAATACGGACTTTCCTCAGAAACCAGGAAGCAAGGCATACAAAGTAACATATGGAAAACTATTCTCTACATCACACTGTTGCGGCGTGCAACCCGATCCAGATAATATACCTGTGGCGGCGTGCCACCCGATCCACACAAATATCTCACATAGGGAGATGCACAACGAGCCAAATTTGCTCATTATAACAAAAGATCGAGTATCGTTCGTAAGCATATTGAGTGCATAATGATATCTACTTATAGCGTTGTAAGCTACAAAGCTCAACTTCCACTATGAATCCCAACTATAACTGCACCACATGTGCCCATAACCAATAATTCATAACGGCACACAACGCTGAAAAGCAACTCATAGTTCCCCTCTGATCACTAGGAAGCTCCATAATGATCGTATCCACCTATTCATCGTCAATACAACTCGGGACTAATCAAGTTAACTCAAGCTAAATACGTAGCCATAACAGCCTGCAACCGAACTTAATATCAAGAAGCCTGAAGTTGATCCTTCCACTACTTATATCTCATGTCGGAGCCATACGATACAGTGCCCGACACTATATAAATATTGAAATCGACAGTCTCACCCGGCGACAAGAAACGCATCTGAAAAGGTCCCTCAATACCGAAACTGAATCAATGGTAGAAACCTCTACACTAACATCTACCACGAAGGCCCAATTAAGAAAAGCAATCCTTCCTAGCCGTTCGCTGGTCTTTGGAACACAACCATTCTGCTAGAACATAGTCCGATGCACCTCGCCACGCAACCTGTGGCATTTTCTGACATAACCCATATCATAATAGTCTAGAATAACCCAACACTGAGACAACCAGTATACACCCCAATATCATATCCCGAATATAATATACCAATCAAAGAAAGATCGGCTCGGGCTTCAAAACCCCTAATAGCCTCTAACGGTACCAATACACATTATCCACAACCACTACATAGCCTGAATATGAGAACTCCCAGTCTCCAGCTCCACATAGCATAAACATTACTATACCTGTGATAAGTTAGTATTTTACTAACTTACTTGTCTTTAAATTTATACTTATGATATGTTTGAGTGATAAAATTGTGTATTTAATGTCATTTACTTCTATTTTACAGGTGGTATTTGATTTAGAAATAATGGTGAAGAAACCAAGTGAAAACAAGACAAAAATGAGCTAAAATGGAAAAAACAATCTGCCCAGTGAAACACTCTTCACGAACTCGATAGAGCAGACACGAACGCGATGGGTCAGTAGCCAAAACTACGCGAACGCGAAGCCGGACACGCGAACGTGATGAAGAAATCAGGCTTGAAGATTGGGCAGTTCTGTACTTTTACATTTTCGACCCCAAATCCATTAATACCGAATTCAGCTCATTTGTAAATGATCTTTTGGCTTATTTTCAGTTCTTAAAACTAGAGGGAATATTTTTGGAAGCTAGGGTTTTGCACACACACTTGGGTCTTGAAGATTGAAGCTTGTGGTTAAGATTTTCTTACCCATTTATGTTTATTTCTTCATCTCCTTGCTTTGTATTGATTATTTGAGTGTGTAGTATTTATTTCCAATACTTGAATCTTGTTTATGGGAATATTCATGTTTAAAGTGTGGATTAAATACCTTGTTGTGCTTATGTATTAAATAGATGATCTTGTTATTTGAAGCTTAGATTGAATATATTGAATATATTGAATATATTGTTGTGGGTTGTTTATTTGATTTTGGTTTTAATTATTTTACTGCTCGGCCAACAGTGAAATATTATTTACGAACCTTGAGTTAAACTTGACAAAGGAAATTCTTGGTTGCATATAAAATCAAATAGAACAAGATTTGAATCCGGGCATCAGGTGAAGGATTTGCAATTAAGATAGACATATACTTAATTGCCTTGTTTGGTTGAAGAATAAGAGTTGTAAATGCATTCTTGTTAATATTAATACCATAGACATATATGTATTGATTTAACTTGGATAGATTCATGATGACTCGGAAGATTCTTATGTATATTATTAACCTTATAATAATCAACAACCCGAATAGTTCAATAAATCAATTATAAGTATGAAAAGAAGCATGATTACTAGCCAGTCCATGACCACTTCAGTGTAATTCCCGAAGCAACCATACTTGTAGCCATTGATCATTTTACTTGATTTCTAGGTTAGTTTACATTTTCGCATTTAGGTATAAATAATCTTTCAACCACCATTCTTAGTGTTTGGCATTGCATAACTAGCGATAATTTTCTTACATACCTAATCGCCTACACATTGTTCTCTGTGGGATTTGACCCCGACTCATAGTTGGGTAAATTATATTGCTGCGACTGTATCAATTGCTTTTTAGCAGTCGATTTGGACGTCACCAACCTGATCCCAAATTCTGCAGTGTAAATACACATTACACCTCGAGTACCCAATCATTCCATAAAACATATTCTAAAATTCCCCATGTGCCACCAAACAAACTCAGATAACAACAGTCGATCTATCAAGAAAATATCGCAACACTACCGAAGTGCCATCATCTTAATCACATTTCCTTTTTTTTGAAACATATACACTCATCAAACCACTATGATTAGCAATACCATTTCCTCAGTCTTATGAGGATCATTTACCCTGATCATCTGAAGCTCGATCCTCCAATCCTAAAACTGCTCGTGCTGCTTAAGATTATAATGACTCTCCATTCAGAACCGAACTGTAACCTCACACACATAAATTCCAATTCTTTTTAATATATTGCATATACCATACCACACTAGGATAACATGAGAACTCCATCTCCCAATTCTATTGCACAAGCTAAACTGCCACGACTGAATGTTTCTACCCGAACCCAGCTAAGCAAGCTGTCAGAACTCAAGAGCCTTGCTACACAATACTAGTAAAAGCTCATTACTTTGAACACACACAAAGAATTAATCATATCCTTACCATAGTGATTTGGTCGACTATCAAGCTATTCTATCTGTCTAATTTCTTTTATTATTCATCATCCACTTGATATTTCTCCCTCGATGTAGCATCACAATGCCTCAATCCAGACTTACCACGCGAGACTCACACATATGACCATATTGTATAAGACCCATGGCCACTAGATACTCTCTCAACCGTTCCCAAAAATACCACATTCCTAAGTACTTTATCCCGAAGAACTTCGTGCGAGTCTGAAATTCGTTACCATTACTTTCCAAATACTGATAGATAGAATCCCATAATTACATAAATTACCACAAGTCTTGATCTTTTCTAAATGAAAACACAATCCAGACACATACACAACCTTAAGACACCTAATTATTACATGCAAAATCTTGAACACAATAAAACCATTCTCCAGAGTCATTCACTCTTACACAACTGTAAATTATCTGACTTAACGAACAGAACTACTCGTGCCTTATTAGCATTCTAACACCGCAGAACATGATCTCATACCAATACAAATAACCATATTCCTTCTCTAAACACTGAGCATTCTTTACCAGTAACAGCTCAAGACATCTTATTATTTTCACACATCTACGAAGCATCGTATAACCTTTATCAAAAATTTCCTTCACATATGCCATCCTCGGCTCAATTTCTACAACCAGAACTGATCCGCCATCATACCTGAAACGGAACCAACATAGCACATAACCGTGCAACCAACTAATTAGTAGCAACCTCCCCAACTTGGCTTGAAGCCATCTATCATAACACATTCAATAACCCATAATACTTTTACTCTAATAATGCCATAATATTATAGTGAGATTAGAATCAAATCATCTACTATCTCATGAAAACGCCGATCATCTTGTACCAAAATCCTTTGTAAACCTTGCATTCATTCCACCTCAGTTGAGTCCACTATCTAAGCGACCCAAATTCTCAAATCTCAACATATACCCTTCAATTACAAATGAGATCTTCTAACATACACACAAGGTTCATACCACGCAAGACACTGCGCATGAGATAACCCACCTGCTTAGCCTTGGTATAGTATTTCAGCACACCTCCCACCGTCATACACATAATACAACAAATTTAGTCTTCCCGAGTTTGAACTCATACCACCAAAAGTATTGCACTTAACTTTCCAACTAGGAGATACGAAAATATTCTTCATGCATCCATGACCCGGGAAACACAAAAGATCACAATCGGATGCGAGCACATACTAGTCATCTATCATCCAACAGACTTCCTCGTCACCACCAGGTCGTAAAGATACATCTCGCAGCACTAACATACTCATCACATGGATATCCAACCCCCATCCCGGCTAATAAGGACAATACTGAACATATAAGTTCAAAACATTTGCTCACACAATCAGCACCTCAGTACTCAAGCCATATGCAAAGATCCAACCTCAACTCGTCCAGACTGGCCCAACATACTCACAAGGATTACCTATCTCCCCTCAATCAGGAAATCATAAGCCATCAAGGTACATATAATACTGAGTGCTCACGTGCACATACAGACGTGTGAAAGAAATTTCAAGAGTTATATCTCAAGGTGAATCAAGCACGCATGATAAGGATTCCAAGAATGGGAAAATTTTCTAAAAGTTTTGTAGCCTCTCGAGAATAAATATAGATGTCTCTATACCAATCAGCGAGACCCTACTAACCGGCTCATGACTCGTGAGGCCTAGTAACCTATGCTCTGATACCAACTTGTCACGACCCCAATCCAAGTCGTGATGGCATCCAACATAATTGCTAGGCAAGCCCGACCATTTAACACCCTCAAATTGAGCATGTAGCTCTATACTAGTTAATTAACTATTTATAACAGATATCATGGCTTAATGATTCAACTGATAGATAGAAGCAATACTAAAAAATTTGATAACACCAATAAAACTCTCAAAGACTTGGGGTCATGAGTCTAGAGACTCTACTAACACGGAGTAACAATCCTCACTAATATAGATGTTCTAAAATTCGATAATGATAAAAAGAGATAGGGAGGAGTCGGGTCCTACGGACTTTAGGAAGCCACCTCGACAACACCTGAGAAGCTCTGAAAGTAGCAAATAGCTCGACTATGCTCCCGAAATACCTGAATTTGCACACATGGTGCAACGAGTAAAGTGACTACTTCCAACTCAGTGGTAATAAGAGTAAATAATAACTGAGAGGCAAGGAAACACGTAAGAGCACTCCATCATGCTATATAGGAAAATACAACCCTTTTTAGAAATAGTAAAACTGTGAAAATCCTTTAAAAAATATCTGGCTCAGTTTTAAAACCTCTTTTGGAAATATCCCTTTTCCAACAGTCAAGTATATGATTCCGTTATCAAATTGTGCAAGTCCGCACATAAGTTAGCCCCTCGGGCACAACACTCTATTAACAAATAACACCAGGGTATCTGGTATACAGTGCAAGAAACAACATGGATGTTAATGATATGAGAGTTCTTAATATCAAGCCACATAGTACAAATAGGAACCAATATATGAATACAATGCAATGCACATGACCGCTGCGGCGCGCAGCCCGATCTATTTGGGTACCCGCGCTCACTGGGGGTGTATATAGACTCCGCAGAAGCTCCTACAGGCCAAGCGTAATATCATCATAGCATCGCTACGACTTGCAGCCCGATCTATCCTTAGTTCAGAACATGTAAATGAGCCACTCAGGCAATGCCAAGTAATAGCTTGTAACTCAAAACATCAGAATAATGCGGTTTAAGTCTTTAAACTTTAGCAATATGATTGCACATTTCAAAATAGTATTTAGCTCAGGACTGAAATCATTTAATATGCTAAGCGTCATGAAAATAGTGATAATAGCCCATACAGGGTTCAAATAACCGGCATGAAGCCCAAAACATGGCAATCAGCCCAATTCAAGATAGCATCTAGAAAGTTTCAGTCAATTACACAGTAAAATAAACAACCGGGACGAACCAAGTCACAGTCCCCAACAATGCTCGACCCCACGCTCATACCTGGAATGCAAGTCACCACAATACAGTACTATGATGTGAAAATCTGTAGTTTCAAACCCCCAAGATATCATTTACAAGTATTACACACCTCGAACCAGTGAAATCTCTAGCTTGCAACACCTTTGCCCCTCATATCGACCTCCACATGCGTCGAATCTAACCAAAATCAGAGCGAATGCATCACAATATACCAATGGATCAATACCATATCGAAAAAATCAAAAAATAACAACAATCTCGAATCTAGCTAAATGCGAGCCCCGGACACGCTACTCAAAAAATTACATACTCACATTACCGGGTTCCTCGTCTTGCCACGAGTCCATACATAACAAGTATTCCCAAATCCGAGCTCATATGACCTATAAAATCCACATTTGAAATATTAAAACTCAAGCCCTAGCTTTATCCCTTTTTAATTGATTTCAAACAATTCCCATGTCAATTCTACCATAAATTTGAAATAATTAGGCCAAGGAACTCTCCTTTAATCATTCTACCTTGTATCCCTCTTCAAAATCGCCTCTAAGTCTCAAAATCGCTCTACAATAGAGGAAAAATGACATAAGTTCGCCGATGAACTAATGATATAAACCCTTCTGCCAACATCGATTTTTGCTTCTGCAGCTAAATAACGGCAAATGCAGTCACCAGATATGCATCCAAAATGACCGCTTACGCGGTCTGACGTAAATCCCCAGCTACCGCTTATGCGGTCTAGAACCACTTCTGCGGTCACCGCATTTGGGAACTTTTGTCTGCCTCTGCAGAAATTATCAAGCCTCCAGGAACAGCATTTGCGACCTCCCCGCTACATCTGTCGAACCGCCTATGCAGTCCCTTTTTCGCAGATGCGTAAATGACAGAACAAAAAACTTCAAACGTGCAACAAACTCTGAATTCTCCTTTTAACCACCCGAATTCACCCCGAGGCCTCTGGGACCTCAACCAAAAGCACATATATGAGATATTACCTTATTCAAAATTGCTCGAACCATCAAAACATTACCGTTAACACTAAAATCAACAAATTTAACTAAATCAAAGCCTAAGTTTATCAAATTCTTTCGAAATTCGCATTTGATAAAAAAAACCCGACCAAACGACCTAAAGTTTTTCACATATTTCCAAAATAACCTAACAAATTTGCAACAACTCTTAGAATTCCATTCCAACCTATGAATCCAAATCTCACCTATCAACTGGAATTTACCAAAATTCAAACTTCGCCAATCCAAGCCTAACTCTACACCAGACCTCCAAAATCAATTCTGAATGCACCCTAAGTCACAAATCATCTCTTGAAGCTAACTGAATCACCAGAATTAACATTCGAGCCCTCTAACTATATAGTCAACCTCTAGTTGACTTTTCCAAAACAAGCTCCCTTCAAAGAGGCTAAAGGCGTCATTTCCAACTAAAACCAATTTCATTCAACCCGATCAACTCAAATATTGATATTAAAACTCAAAGCAACACAATATGGCAGAAACAGGGCAGAAACACATTAGAAAACATGTCGGATCGTCACAAGATCGAGCCCATATATTGGCCTCAAGGCCATCCATCGACCAGTGCGAAGCCAAGGCAGCAAGCCCCTCGGTCCGATTACTTCCCCATTTTAGCTTGTATTTAATCGTCAAACTTCTTACTTTTAGCATTTATTTGGTTGGTAATTTCCTAGATATTGTTGGTCCAGAGGCTTGTGTGAAAGGAAAAGTTGTGGTTAAGCTTTGAGTGGTCTTTGGAGCGAGGTAAGTATTGTGTCTAACCTTGACTTGAGGGAATTAGGAACCCTCAGACTATGTGCTATGTGAATTTCATGTGAGCGGTATATATGCGAGGTGACGAGTGCTTATACTCTGCCGAATTATCTGTTTTCCCTGATTAGCCATTTTTCCTTAATTATTTTCTTCCTTGTCCTAACTGTTATATTCTCTAAATGCTTTCCATGCTTAACTGTTATTTGTTATACAATATCTTCTCATGTTAACGATGTTAGTTCTTCCAGTTTCATGATTTTCTGCTATTTACTTAATTGACTTACTTGCACTTTCTAATTTTTTTATTATACAAGTTCCTTTTTGGTTCAATTTTGTATTTGTTAATCATAAAAGCTTTGCGTGTTTGAAATTGATTTGATTATTCTTTGAGTATTTGGTGTTGATATGGTGGGACCGGGCTGTGCACCCAGCAAGTGTAATAAAGGTGGATTGATATAATGGAATAAGGGTAAATATGTTCTATACAATAGGATCGAGTTGCACACCGTAACATGTGGAATAAGGATGGATCGGTATGGCGAAATAATGGTGAACTATGACTCTGATATTGACATATGGTGGGATCGAGTTGTGTGCCGCAACATATTATATATATACATTCTCTTTGTTGCTGATGATATTATAGTGAAAAAGGGAGGACTCTGTGTTGTCTGGTGGGATTGAGTTACGTGCCGCAACAACTTATATATTTCCATTTCTTGAGCTCTATTGGTTTTCAGGTTATTTAATTTGGACTATTAAAGACAGGTAATTCTAGACAACACTGTTTTATTCTTGAGAATGTGGTTATTAATCTTAGTAAATTGTTTAATCATGTTCAATATTTCCTATTTCTCTGTCATTATTCTATATAGATTGCAAACATGTTATAGTATAGGTATAGCCTCGTCACTACTTTGTCGATGTTAGGCTCGGCACTTACAAGTACATGGGTCGGTTCTACTGATACTATACTGTGCACACTATGCAGATTTTGGAGTCGGTCCCAATGATGGTTATTAGCATGCTCGAATTGGACACTTACGAAGACGTGAGGTATGGTTGTTCAGTATCAGCAGCTCCTGGAGTCCCCTTCCACTTTTTATTTAGGTGTGTATTTTCAGTCAATCAACTTTGTATTTATTTCATACCATTGTATGCATTACTCTAGAAGCTCGTGCACTTGTGATAAAAGATTAGGGGATTTTATAGATGTTCAGAGTTTTAGCTTCCGCATTTATATTTTCTATTATTGCGGTTGAATCAGTTCTTATTCATTAATTAATTTTACACCGTTAAAATTAACATTGGCTTGCCTAGCAAGTAAATGTTAGGCGCTATGACGGTCCCGATGGTAGGAATTTCGGATCGTGATAAGTTGGTACCAGAGCACTAGGTTATATTGGTCTCACGAGTCACAAGAAAACTTAGTAGAATCTGGAGAATCGGTACGGAGACATCTGTACGTATCTTCTAGAACCTATAGAGTTAGGAACAATTTCACTTATATTCTTCTCTACCGTAAAATATTATTCTGTCATTTCTGATTGAACCATTATATTTTGTTCTCTCACGGATGGCGAGAATCCATATCGCATCTTCAGCTGAGTAGCAGCTAGAGCCCCCAGTGGCAACTCTTACGAGGAGCATAAGTCGACACCAAGGTAGGGCATAGCTCAACCTAGAGCTCATGAAGTAGAACTAGCAGCGGAGCCTCGGCTAGAGTTTGATGAGGAGGTTCTAGCATAGGTTGTACTTGTCGGACTAGCTTAGGTCCCGAAGGGGTTTATCACCACCCTAGTGCTTCATGATGCTTTGGTGAGCCTTATGGAGAGTGTGGCTCATGTCGTTAGATTTCTTGTGGCACTAGCCATCTCCCAGGCTGGGGGACGAGCACAGACTCCCACTACTCACACTCTAGAGCAGATGGCTCCCCAATATCAGACTCCAGCGGCCCAGCCAGTTGGGATAGTTTAGCCAGCTGTTGCAGCATAAGCCGGTGATGGATCAACTATGTCTTTTGATACTTTATGGAGATTAGATAGGTTTATTAAGATCTTTCCAGTTCACATCAGTGGTGAATCTTCATAGGACCCACAAGACTATCTTGGCATTTGTCATGAGGTGCTACGGAGCATGGGTATAGTAGAGACAAATAGGGTCAATTTTGCTGCATTTTTGTTGTCGGGTTCCGCCAACAAATGGTAGAGGGATTATGTGTTAAGCAGACCAGCTGGGTTACCTTCTTCTACTTAGGACTAGTTCTCTCAGCTATTTCTTGAGTAGTTCCTTGCTATCACTCAGAGAGAGAGCTACCACAAGTAGTTCGAGCTCCTCAAGCATGCCAGTATGACCATCACCCAGTATGAGACCTTCTTTGTGGACATAGCCTATCATGATATTCTTCTGATTCCTACCAATAGAGAGAGGGTGAGGAGGTTTATTGAGGAACTTTCTCATCCTATCAAGTTGTAGATGTCCAAGAATATCGGGAGTGAGATTACTTTTCAGATGACTGCCAATGTCGCCAGGCTGATTGAGGATGTTCTTTCATAGGAGAGGTAGTAGGGGTTAGATAAGAGGCCTCGTCATTCCGGTATTTTTAGTAGTGGCTCATCTGGAGAAAAGGGTACTTTTAGTAGGGGTCATCCTTCTAGGACATATCAGTCAGTGCTTCAAGCATCCCACAACTCTTCAGGGAGTCGTGGTCCTTATGTGCCTCATTTTGGGTAGCCCGCCTACAGTGTACCGCCAACTCCTATCAGTGCACCTCCCGATCAGAGTTACTATAGTGGTCATCCATCATCTTCGGGCCAGTCTCAGTTTGAGCAGCCACAACACCAGGATGGATGTTATCAGTATGGTGGTTATAGGCATATCCAAAGTACTTGTCCGATACTATTGGGTGGCACATCACAACAGAGTTCTTGTGTCATGATTCTAGCACCAGTTGGTGAGGGAGCCAGAGGTAGAGGTCCGACTGCTAGAAGTGGAGGCCAAGCTGTTAGAGGTGGAGGTAAGGCTACTAAAGGTGGAGGCCATCCAGCAGGAGGCCATCCTAGAGATATAGTTCAGGATGGTGGGACCCAGCCCCAATGCTATGCCTTTCCGGCCAAGCCTTAAGCTGAGTCATCTGAAGCAGTTATCATATGTACGGTATTAGTTTGTGGTAGAGATGCCTCAATTTGATTTGATCCGGGTTCTACTTATTCATACGTGTCATCCTATTTTGTATCATATTTGGTTATGCCTTGGGATTCTTTGAGTGCTCTTGTGTAAATTTCCACACCCGTGGGAGATGTTATTGTAGTATATCGTGTTTATTGTTCGTGTATGGTTACCATTGGGAGTCTTGAGACTAGTGTAGATCTTCTACTTCTCGATATGGTTGATTTTGATATCATTTTGGGAGTTAATGTTTAGAATTAGGTTTATATTTAAGCCAGGATCGAATCCATGAGGAGTTAATTTTGAGAATTAGGTTTATATCTAAGCTAGATGCGGGTTTTGAGTCTAATTCCACTTCCATAAATTTGGGTTTGATTTCTACTTCTAGATTTACTGTAAAGATTGCAATGATTGAAACTAAGGACAATATTTTTATTGTTGGTTTTCAAGTGTTTAAAGAGACTGGGGTCATGACTTCCACCTAGGTGGATGTGTAACGGGTAGCAAACTCTAGAACAAGCTTGATTAGTTGAGATCATAATATAGCTATCACACCTGGGTACTCACTCTATACCTCTCGATAGTTTGAGTGATTTTGCCCAATTTGGCTTTCTTGAGTCCAAATGGGTATTCATACAAAAGTGATATTAGCTCAAGTCGGGTATTACTATCCCTAGGTTTAACTCTTTGATTCTGGCTATCAATTTCTTGAGTTTACCTATTTACCGTGAAAATAGTAATAACAATTAAATTTGTTGATAAAACTCTAAAAATACATGATCTATTTTTATGCTAGTTGTTAGAGCAGTTGATGCTAGATATATGAAGCTTAGCGATGAAATACAAACTAAAATAGGGTTATAATCAAACCGAGGGGCTTCCCGTCCTGGCCTCCGACTGACCAATGAGGGACCTCGAAGTCAGTGCCTAGCCTTAGGTTATAGCTATTCGCGATAATCGGGAAAGGGCTAACAGTTAGAGTATAATCGTTAGAGGCTCTTTATGGCCTAGGGGGGAAATAAATGAAGAACAAACATGAAAGCAATAAATGAGAACAAATATGAAAGCAATAAATGAAAGCGATAGCTTTGAACAAGTAAATTAGAGAGAAAAGAGAGAGTGATAGAGAGATGTTATTGATCTTATGTAGAATAGTTAGAGCAAAATCCCGCCCTTACAAAGTGGTGAGGATCCCCTTTATATAGGAGGGGAATACTGTCATAGTACAAAATATATTAGTTGTAAGGGCACGGAGATGGGGTGGCTGGAAGCGACACCTTGATACAGACTCTGAGTAAGCCGGCTTTGTCATACTTAGCTGTGTGCCTTAGTAATTCCCCATTTTACTCTAACCTTGATCTATATCCTCTTTAAGTCGAACCTGGATGAGCTTAGAGGGAGGGAACTCGGTCATAGCTTTGCATCCTTAGGTTCTCGAGGTTTTCTTTTGAAGTTACTCGATAGTAAGAAATTAGACCCTTTGATTTTTCCGCATACAGATAGTCTCCACATTTCTCAGAACAAAGAGATGGGAAAAGATTATGACACCCGACTCATCGGGCTTTATATGATGACATTATACTGATAATGCAAGCTATGGGTAAGCTTTTTTGATAACTGGGGCATCCCGTGGACTTGTCTTTTTGAAGCCATTCAATACGCTATCGATTCTCGTTCTTCAAAATAATAGTATTGCCATTGATTCGGCTTTTCAAGAACACATTAATTATAGATGTTGGTCAGTCTTCCAAAGGCGTTGATGGCTATGTCATTATCCCATATAAATGGGGGCATTCCGGCATCAATTTTCTATCAAAGTGTCTTTATCCATTCATTTATTCCCTCTTTTTCCCCATCTTTCTATTTTGTTAATCACCATGTTTGAAGTTCACGGCCTTAAGGTTGTTTGGTTGCATTCCCACCAGATGGATGATGGCCTTTTGCCTGAGCGTCCTTTTGTCGAGCGAGATTATGATGTCTTGTTGTTGCTGTTGTTACGCCTGCTACTAATGTCCTGATGGAACGGGGGTGGTTGGCGTCCTCCGACCTCAAGGGGAATTTGGTCTTTACACTGTTTCTCGGTAGAGTATTAGGAATATACACCGCTGCTCACTCTCCTACCCTGGCCTAGTGTGGCACTTCATCCATTGGGTTCGTTCTCCCAAGGGATAAAATGGCACAACTGGCTGTCACACCTCCTTTTTACACTACTACATCTCCGAAAGGGGTATAATAAAGGAGATTTTTCAATTAAAGGACAACTGAAACAGGATTCGTTTATTAAAATTCAAAGTCGCCATTTGGAAGATTATTGGTGACCCAAGTCACCGATTGAATCCCGAATCGAGGAAATTATTGACTATGTTTAACAGTCCGCGATTCAGAAATCCGAGTAAGTAATTCTGTTAACCCGAAAGAACGTGTTAGGCATTTCCCGGTTCTGTGGGTTTAGCACGATCGCTCAACTATCACATTTAGTTTATTTGACTGATTTTACAACATGTTTTAACCTATGTGCCTTTTATTAGTAACCCACTTTTATTATTATTATTTTTTAAGGAGAATTGCAACGTCATGAAAATGCGTTTCGAATCACGTTGCACCAGTCCACCTGTGGTTGTCAACACATTTTGACTCCGTTGAGATTTGCATTTGGGTCACATAAATGTACACCCGGGTTTAAAAAGGTAAAATTAAATTGCACGCCTGACAACAACTAATACGTTGTTGATTATAGAATTTGCTAAATGCCACGCTTCGAATTTTAAGTATTTTTAGAAGAAACAATTAAATGAGGGCCACGCATTTGAGGTTTTTATTTGGCGTGACGTACCTCGATTCTAAATTAAAGGGAATCCAAAACTAAGCTTTTGAGGGCTCTGGATTAGGAAATTATTTGTTGTTAAAGAGGGTGTAAATTAATTACTGGATTTATTAGCAAGTTCAACTATCTTTATTGAGTTAAAAAGATTCGATGATCTATTAATCTACAGTAAACGAGATAGCTCACATGGTTTAATCTCGGTCCAAATAATTTATCCAACCCATACCCCATATTATGTACACTCCACCCAAACAAAATAATAACGTTACAATCTCATGAATAACATTATTAACCAAACTAATATTACCCAGATTCAGTGGAAACAGTTGACGAATAAAAAAATATAGCTAAGTTAATAAAGCATAACAAAACACTAACTGTACAGAAAACATAAAATCAATATGGAAATGGAAATCTAATATCTCATATCTAAGCTTCATCTAAGCGAGCAGGCACAAAAATATTAACATGTCAAAGTGATTTGCGATACAACAACTAACCAATAAGAGAGATGAGAGCTCATTTTTCTCTTTTCGTGCGTGGAAGAAGATGAAACCTAGGGGGTGGGGGGTCGTGTGTAACAGCTGGTTCCAGCTTTTAGCTCTAGGTGTATGCGGCTCATTTTTTGAATTGGGTGTGTATGGTGTTTTAAATGTGATGGGGTGGGGGAGTAGTTTTTGGGGGGGGGGGGAATATTTTTGGGAAGGTATTTTGTGGGGAAAATATTTTGGAGGAAGGTTTTTGGGGGAAAATTTGGGCTTTTCAAATGTTTGACCAATTTGAATTTAAGACCAACCCATTTCACTTACCTCTTCTTTTTGTTGTTCTGTTCTTTCTTTAATTAATTAAAAACCTAAATTAAATTCCTAAATTAATTCAAATTGTAAAATTAAGCTAATTATCTATGTAAAAATCATCATTTTTTGTGATTTTTTTAATTAATAACACCATTAACTCAATATATGTAATTCCTAAACACAAATTGAACCAAAGGTGGCGTGAAATTAAAATGTGACACTTTTATTATTTTTTTATGATATTAAAAATGTTTGAAATGCAACTAAATAAATAAAAATACCTAAAAATCAATAAAAAATATTTTAATCTATTTTTAGGAGTTATTTTCATATAAGGCAAAAATCACGTGCTCACACTTGCCCCTCTTTGCTCGGAAATATGAACAGTTTTCGGGCAAAGATAAGTGAGCTGATACGAGCGATTTTTGCCCGTTTGAGTACTCCATGGGAAACATTTTGAAAGAGTCTGACCGAACCTTGCTTCAGAGATTGCCTACATATACTTGGCTATAAAGGAATCAGGTCAGGTGTAGTTCGGAAGTGAGTGAGGTGATGGACTACCGAGGTTGAGAGCCGAACGAGGTGCCGTTATGCCGAGGTACCGGTCCGTGGCCCTGATGTTTTATCAATAACCAAAACCTAAAAAATACTAGTCAAACCTATCAACAACGAGTTACAAGATTTCTATTTGTAAGTCTTCTAAAGCTTGATCTTGAGTCTTGAATGGTTCTTCATGAAGACTTTGGATTTGAACCTTGACACTTACTAGTTGCAGGTGCTAGCTCGTTCTTCCTCAGCTTTTTCGGATCAAGACCGGACATGTAATGCTTATGACCTGAACCATGTCTTGAGAAGCGCACATCTTTCATCAACTTCTATATTTGGATTCACTTCTTGGATTTCTCTCTTTTTCTCAGATCATGACTAACTTTTGTTGATCATCTCGGACTGTTGACTTGCATTCTTCCCGTAAACCTCTTTTGTTGCTGACATGAATTGCTGTTAGTGATGTTTGCTCCTCCGAATGACGCTTGATTATTGCCATTTGAAATATGTATCCGTTTTTCAGGTGGGCTCCTGTTTGCTGACGCTTGAAAAGTGTTCCCTTGTTCTCCAGGTGGGCTCCTTACTACGTTGCTTGAAAAGCATTCCCTTGTTCTCTAAGTGGGCTCCTGCTTGCGACTTTGAAAAGTATTCCCTTTTTCTCCAGGTGGGTTCCTGCTTGCAATAAAATAGACAAACAAAGAAAATTTTCTGCCTTAGTTTGGTGGCTGGACACACTTGTGCATTGTTACCTAACCTATTGATACGATGGTGAGAGCAATACTAATGACTTGATTGGCATGTACGACCTTTGTGAGTAAAACCATTTGACCAAAATTTTATCCTAGGAGAAACTTCATTAGACTAGATTTTTTGTTATCTTAGGAGAAGGATTCATCATACTAAAGTTTTGACACTAGGAGAAAATTCATCAGACTAGGTCCATTTTTGATTATCTTAGGAGAAGGTTTCATCATACTATGTTTTGACTCTAGGAAAATATTCATCAGACTAGGTCCATTTTTGATTATCTTAGGAGAAGATTTCATCAGACTAAGATTTAGATTCTAGGAGAAGATTCATCAGACTAAGTATACTATCTCAGGAGAAAGATTCTTCGTACTAAGATTATTATCCTAGGAGGCGGTTCCTCAGACTAGGGTGTTTTGATATCTTAGAAGAAAGATTCATCAGACTAAGATTTTGACTTTAGGAGAAAATTTATCAGACTAGGTCCAATTTTGTTATCTTAGAAGAAAGTTACATCAGACTAAGATTTCAACACTAGGAGAAGATTCATCAGACTAGGTCTTTTGACTTTAGGACAAAATTCATCAGACTAGGTCTATTTATTAATATCTTAGGAGAAGGTTTCATCAGACTAAGATTTAGATCCTAGGAGAAGATTTATCAGAATAGGTTTACTATCTCAGGAAAAAGATTCAGCAGACTAAGATTTGGGCACTAGGAGAAGGTTCATCAGACTAGGTCTTTTGTTATCTTAGGAGAAAGGTTCATCAGACTAAGATTTTGAATCTAGGAGAAGGTTCATCAGACTAGGTTTATTTTTAGTTATCTTAGGAGAAAGATTCATCAGACTAAGATTTTGACTCTAGGAGAAAATTCATCAGACTAGGTCTGTTTTGCTATCTTAGGAGAAAGATTCATCAAACTAAGATTTAGACTCAAGGAGAAGATTCATCAGACTAGGTCTATTTGGTTATCATAGGAGAGAGTTTCATCAGACTAAGATTTTGATCATAGGAGGCGATTCCTCAAACTAGGGTGTTTTGCTGTCATAGGAGAAAGATTCATCAGACTAAGATTTTGATCCTATGAGGCGGTTCCTCAGACTAGGGTGTTTTGCTATCTTAGGAGAAAGATTCATCACACTAAGATTTAGACTCTAGGAGAAAATTCATCAGACTAGGTCCATTTTTTATTATCGTAGGAGAAGGTTTCATCAGACTAAGATTTTGATCCCAGGAGGCAGTTCCTCAAACTAGGGTGTTTTGCTGTCTTAAGAGAAAGATTTATCAAACTAAGATTTTGATCATAGGAGGTGGTTCCTCAGACTTGGGTGTTTTGTTGTCTGAGAATGATTCATCAGACTAAGATTTTGACTTTAGGAGGCGGTTCCTGAGAGTAGGTATTTTTTGGTTATCTACGGAGAAAGTTTCATCAGACTAAGATTTTGATCTTAGAAGAAGATTCATCAGATTAGGTCCTTTAATGTCTTAAGAGAAAGAGTCATCAGACTAAGATTTTGACTATAGAAGAATATTAATCAGACTAGGTACTTTGTTATCATAGGAGAAAAATTCATCAGACTAAAATTATGATTTGGAGAAAAATCTATCAGACTAGACCTTTTGTCGTTTCTCCTCTTGTTCCTTTTCTTTTTCTTTCCTTTCTTGTTCCCTTACTGTTGAACCAACTTTCTTGCACTGCTTTGTTCTTGTTTCAAACAACGAAAACTTGTGAGTTTAAAATGTGATGGTTGGTTTGTGGCCTTGAACTTTGAAGGTGGCCCATCATCCTCCATTTGTTGCATTGCATGAAAGGTCATCTTCCCAATCCTCATGTCTTATATGAATTCCACAGCATGTCTATTGTCCCTACTTTGTGTAAATGATGCTCTTTCTTGACCACTGGCTTTGGCCTTAAGTTTATTATTCATTCCTTTGCCCTGATAACTGATTCCTACTTGAAGATCTTGCTTGTTTATTGATAACCACTTTCTTCGCTATCCTTGAAACGAAGAAACCTCTGATCCGTTCACCAAAACATTCTCCATCTATTAAATTGTTCCAGAATTGATAGGTTCCAACCCCTTGTATTTCACACGAGTCCCAAAGTATGTTGATTGTGGCCAACTCAATGTGCCTGCTGTTTACTCCTGGCTTGACGCCTTTATGTGCTCACCAGGTCCTATTTTGTTTAATTGAAAATCTTGGTGGAAGATTTTGAAGTCATTTCTCACTTGTTTTGAACAATATAACCAAGAAGAGGGAGTAAAACAAGGTGTGAGGAATAGAGTAAAAGATAATGGAAAGAGATGATTCCTAACAAGAAACCAACAGAGTAGTCAACCAATGGCTATGGACACCGACTCTAACAACCTTGACATGCACCTGAAGCCTATTCTGTTTAGAAAAAAACTAATGTTCAGCTCTTGTTGTACCTTTTATCGTGAAACTGGGCTTTAATGCTCCGCTTGCCCGATCTGATTCACAATCCTTATTCGACATGTAGTGTCCGAAGGGTTTTCACCATCAATCCTCTCTCATTTTTATTTTTTCTCTCAACTCATTGTCGCCTTAAGGTGCCCGTGAAGATTTTCACCAATAAGACTCTCTCATTTTGATTTCTCTCGGCTTTCATTGCCTTGGGGGTACACGTGAGGGTTCTCATCAACAAGACTTTCTCATTCTTTATTTCCTTCGTTTGGACCAGAGTGTTGCCTCTGATATGATTCACCTCTACTCACTTGACTCGACATTTCTTGAAGACTAATCAGAAGGTCTTTTTTTGGACCGTAATGCAGGCTTTTGGATGGGATTAGAAAGAAGGGTATCAAGGCTCAAAACAATTCAATGGGTTCAAAATTACAACTTTCAGAATCAGATTTCTCATAACAGCCACAACTTCTACCCCAGTTTCTTTCTTGGGGATGTTTCGAGTTTTGTATTTGGTATGACTGAAACTCAGAGAGACTGCCTACGTACCCTTTCGGGATCAAGTCAAACGTAGTTCAGGCGACTACATTTGTTGTTGCAATCTTTCTTCCACTTTTCTTTTCCTTTCTTTTCATTCTTTTCTTTTCCTTCTTTTTCTTTTCTTTTCCTTTCTTTTCTCTTTTTTCTTTTCTTTTCTTTTCTCTTTTTTTTCTTTTCTTTTCTCTTTTTGCTTTTCTTTTCTTTTCTCTTCTTTTCTTTTCTTTTCTTTTTTTTTCTCTTGTTTTCTTTCACTATTTTTCTCTTGTTTTTCCACTTACTTCCCCATTCAAACTTGTGAGTCTTATTATTGATTCAGAAAGAGGGGTATGCAAGAAAATAATCGAGGCTCAAAGGGTTAACAAAGGATAAAGTGTTTGATAGCAGAACAAAATGCCTTCGTCATTCCAATCTTCAAAACACACCAAGTGCATACTGCGCAGTTAAACATACAGGACACCTTTTGATTGATTCTCATATTTGCCTTCTGTATTTGTCAATTACCTAGCACCATTGGACAACAATCTCGGTACAATGAACGGTCCCTGTATACCTGGGGCACTCTTGCTTTAGCTTCAAATCGATGCGGCATGATGCATTTCAACAGTATTTATGTTCTATTTGCTCCCCGTTTCACTTGATTCAGGCTTCAAAGTGTTCTAATATGTTCTTATTTCCCTCAAGTGTCATTACATCTTTAACATTGTTTTATTGTTTCATTACTAAACTGACTTTTAAAACAAGCTGAGAATTATGCATGCATGTCATGTCACTAGAACCAGCATGAAAAGAATTGTAAAAGAAGAAGGGAACCAAATAACATGACTAGAAATGGCGGGAAATAGAGAATTGCATTAGACTGACGGTGGAAGGGTTTAAACAACAAAAAAAGAAAACTAGACTAGAATTACAAACCTACACGGCACTAAACAAGCTATTATGATTAAACAAACAAGGCGAAGTGAAAGGATAGAAGGGTTTGAGTCACAAGACAATATCCGGATTACAACCCTAAAATAACCCGGACAATAGAAATGAAAACAAAATAAACAACCAAAACTCCAAGAGATGGAACATCTTCCCAATTACCACGCACAACATCTTAGCCATTGAGTTTCACATCAATATTGCCAAGACTATTATCAACTTTAATCAACAAGTTCCCAAGAGAAATCGCATGCTCTTTGACATTAGAGGGATACATGCATAAGACAGTAGGATCAAAGCCTTTCGCATTTGGGTCTGGAGTATATCCAATGAGTGGCTCAATCAGGCCAGAATGTTTTAACTTTTCAAACAAACTTGTGTAGGATTCCCCGATGGGCGTGAAATTATCTTTTTGCCTTTGTTTCCCTCCATGCCTCAGTTTTCTAGGATTGTTGGATGCTTGAAAGTGTTGTGAAGACACACAAGAGTTTTGGGTTGCTGGTGCTTGCTTCAGGGAGTGACCTGGTGGTAGGACAGATGAACGGATGTTGTTTAGTGAATAACAATAGGGTAGCTTATATAGAGTTTGGGGATATTCACGGGGTAAGTATTGTGGCTGAAAGCATTGAGCAAGAACAACCACCGGACTCTATCGTCGGCGGAGGCAATGACCTGATAGTTGGACAAAAGATCGGATGTTGTTCAAGGGATAGCATTGAGGTGGATTATGTGGAGCTGGGGGATATGTTCGGGGTTGGTGTTGAGGTTGAACACATTAAGCAAAAAGGATTATCAGACCCTGTCATAGGTGGGGCTCAGCAACACCTTTTCTATCAATGGCATGACCATCTCGAGCCATCTGTTCGTTCCACTTGAGCCAAAAGTCCTTAAAACTCTCATTGGGTTTCTTTTCTGTCTGAGATAGGGAGGAGCAATTTGGGTCAATATCTTTATTGTACTAAAAATGTTGAACAAAATCTTGAACCATGTCAGCCAATGTAGGCCATTTACCGACATCGTGATGATTATTCCATTCTAAAGCTGCCCCAGTCAAGCTCTTACTGAAGTATGCAATCAACAAATCATCTTTCTCCCCAACACTTCTCATTTCATCACAATAGACCCTCAGGTGAGCTACCGGATCTCCACTCCCATCGTACAAGTTAAAATTTGGCCCTTTGAACCCCGTGGGCAGGCGACTATCTGGGGACGCAGACATTTCTTTGCAAGACATGTTACCATGGTTCCCATTCCTTGTATGTTCTTTAATGACTATTCTTTCGGCTTAATGACTATTTCATCTCGCCCTACTTTTTCAGTAACCTTTTCACTTCCAGCATGAAGCTCATCCCAAGAGCTCTTCCCGCATTCATTGTTAGGGGTAGTGGATATGATAAGAAAAATTGGTGGTGGCGAGGGTGGTGCATACCCAGTCATCCAGGCTTGATACATGTCTGCCATGTGTTGTCTTAACATCCACACCTCTTCAACCAACCCATGATCCCATTCATGCAACTGTTGTTGGGTACCAGTATTAACCAACTCAGTTCCATCATTGTTTGCCATTGCCTTTTGTCGTTGTATTGTAACGAGGAATTACCGCTTTAAAACCACAAACCAACCACCTTTCTGGAATGACAAAATGAAGCAACCATGTTAGCGTTAGGGCATTTTGCATATTGATTTTTTTCGTCCTTTCTTGTTTTTCTGCTATTTTATTTTCTTTTTGCCTTTTCCTCTTTTTCTTTTTTCTTTTCTTTTGGTTATGGTCGAATCTTATGTGGATTGCCTTCGTATCATGACCCCGCATGAATCAGACCAAGCGTAGTTCTTGCAAATTAATGCAAAAAATAAAATGATAAGTTTTTTTTTGGAATTTTCAAATTTATTTTACTTGAAGGGAAACAACAGAAGCAGACTCAAAATAAAAAACTACAAACTCGATGATTAAAACAAGATCAAGAGTGTCACGACCCAAACCCGGTCGTGATGGCGCCCAACCCTAAAGCTAGGCAAGCCAGGCCACCAACTGTTTTCACAGTTAAAGACCAGTCCCAAAAGGACAAATTTCAGGAAGAATATACGAGTTAATAGATACTCCAATAATAATAGTATAATTAAATACTGAGAAGTACGAACATCGAAATAACACCCAAAAGATCTGGGGTCACGAGTCTAGAGCCTCTAAACAAAACTGAATAGTCATAGAAATACTGAATGAAATACTCAAGTCTGAAACATTTAGTAATAACTGAATGGAAGAGAGAAGCTAGGTTCTGCGAACGCCAACAGCTACCTCAACAACTAGAGTACTCTAAAATAAACTGGATTGCTCGTCTAACCCTCATGTGTACCTGAATCTGCACACTAAGGTGCAGAGTGTAGAGGCGAGTACTAAGTACTTAGTGAGTAAAAAGTATATAGAATATATGAAAGCAGGAAATCCATAGAATACAACAGAGCAAAGCTAAAACTACAATCTGATACCTACCACGAACTAACAACAACAGCAAATCACAAATATCATAGGTAATTTACAAACAAGAATGCAATACAATGCACATGACCGCTATGGCGCGTAGCCTGATCCGTTTAACATCGACGGCGCTCACTGGGGGTGTGTACAGACTCCGGAGGGGCTCCTTCAGCCCAAGCGCAATATCATATCATCTGCTGCGGTGTGCAGCCCGATCCTTATATCATCTGCTGCGGCGTGCAGCCTGATCCATCCTCAGTCCACAACATGCATATGAGTCACAAAACAACTCAAATTATTTATTTCCAGGTTCCAGTTCATTAATAATGAAAATACTTAAATTTTATTTAATTTTCCAAGAACAGGTGACTTAGCGTTTCATAATAGTGATTTCAAACCAGGATTGAGATCAGTGATTAAGCAAACCAAGGTATCACATATTTATATCTATCCCCTAGGGATACTACAGGTCGGCACAAGGCCCCAAACGTGGCTTACAGCCACAAATATATCAAACACAGTGTGCGTTTCAACAGCATATAACATATTATTCATATCCGGGATGGACCAAGTCTCAGTCCCAGTCATAATCAATCCCGCACCTGTCATGGGTGCGATCCACGCCCTACTAGCGTCACAATGTGCTAAGCCGGGGTTTCGAACACTCAGGCTACCATATACACTAACTACTCACCTCTAGCCGGCCATGGACTCGTCCACGATACCTTTTCCCTTCAAATTTGCTGCCTCGTGCGTCGAATCTAGTCAAAACCACAACAATAACATAAATACGGGTCAAAAAAATATAACCCAATCAAAATTACTCGAAAAATGCAATAATTCACAAAGTTGGTAAAACCTGAGCCCCGGGCCCACTTCTCAAAATATTCCAAAAATATACCAATGGATTCCACGTCTTTTCACGAGTCCGTGCATATAAAACTTATCGAAATCGGAGTTCTAATGGCCTTTCAAAACCCAAAAATTCATTTTCATGATTTATGCACTAGTTCTTCACAAATTCTACCCAATTTCAAGAATTTTGGTGTTGATTCTAGTATAAAATCATGTTTTTGAGTCAAGAAACTTACCTCCAGCGATTACCCATTGATTTCTCTCTTAAAAATCGCCTCAGAAGCTTCTTCCCGTTCCAAAATTGTAAGAAAACTCGACCTACTCATTATAGGTATATTCTTTACGCGTTTTACTGCTCCCAATGGATTGCTTGTGAAATTCTAATGAATATAGGCTTTTGAATTACTCAATTTGACCTTATAATGAAGGAGATATGTAGGTTTTAAGATTTGCGAATAGTGTAGGTTTTTAATACGTCGTCAGGGCCAGTTTCGTCATTAACCTGAAAATCTGGGCAATCTTAGTAAAATGGCCATAAAATCTTTATAAGATATCCAAATTCGTTGATTATTTTTTATACGGGTCCGTAATTACGGTACATATCTAGTTCTTCATTCAAAATAGTAATCGGAGCTCATTTGCTCAATATGATATCATTTTTGCTTGAAGAAACGATGTCGAAGCATAAGAAAAACGAGCACAACGCAATCCAAACATATCCGAAACTCACCCGAGCTCCTCGGGACCGCATACGGACATATTAACATGTCACATATGATCATGCAAACATAGTTTCACTCTCAAATCATCAAAATTAACATCAAAACACCAAATTTACATCGGATTCAAGCCTAAGTTCTTCTAAGACTTCTGAAACACGCATTTGATCAAAACCTAACCAAATCACCTCCGAATATTCTGAAATTTTTCACGCACATCACAAATCACATATCAAAGCTACAACAACTCTTGGAATTCTATTCCGAGCTGTCTAACTCATCGGTCAATATTCGGTTGACTTTTCCAAAGTATTCTTCTCATAAAGAGGTTTATTGCCTCGTTTCTATCTAAATTCCATCCGATTTACTTCTAACTCTCCAAACACATATAAATTAATATATTAATGTATAAAATAGAGAAAACGGGACGGTAACCCTCGTAACGATAGGTCGGGTCGTTACATCCTCCCTAACTTAAACAAACGCTTGTCCTCGAGCGTATCAAGAGTTGCCCTTGAAGTCAACCAGTAGCTGAATGATCTTACCAACCATATACCCGGGGTGATCCCTCATCACCCTATCTCGCATAGCACCGATAACACAATATAGCCAAACTTTCACAATTCATTTAATCTATAAACCAAACCATACAACCACGTCGCACTTTCCGAAAAGCAACCAGATCAGAAATTCACAATATCACCCGGTTACATGCCCGGCCATACGAAATGCATCCAAAAAGTCCCTTAATATGGAACGGTATCATTGATAGCAGCCTCTGCACTGACATCTAACACAACTTCCCAATTAAGAAAGTACTCCTTCCCAGCTGTCCACTAGTTTTTGAAACATAATTCACTCTGCTAAAACATATTCTAATGCACTTCACCACTTAACCCGTGGCATTTCTGGCATAGCTCCTAATGCAATAGTTCAAAATCACCAAACACTACGATAACCAGTCTGAATTCCAATGTCACATCCACAATATAACATACCAGCTAATAAAGATTCATCGTGATAACGTAGCCTGTACATCAGAACTCCATATGACACACACATCATCATACATGATCCCAGTTTCCACCGTGCGAATACATGCACCAATTTGATACCTAATCATTCCATGATAGATACTCAATATTTACCTGTGCTACCATGCAAACCCGAATACCACTAGTGGACCCAACAAGAGCACTACTGAAATTTAATCAGTTTAATCATATTACCTTTTTCTGAAACACATACTCGCGTCAACTCGCTATGATTAGCAACAGCATTTCCTTGGACATATGAGGGCCATTAACCCTAATCATATGAAGCTCTATTATCTAATCGCTTATAAGGAATCACTACACATTCCATGCTCTGCATGACATACACATGCCTTGTGCAAATTCTTACAATGCTGATATGACGGATGAGATCCGTATACATTCTTACCGACCATCGAGACAACAATTCATTAGTTTTATACTCTTGGCAAGGACTATCACCTTATGTTGAACCAAACAATGGCCTTAGATCTTTACTTTACTTCATATACTCAGATTTCACCGATCCCAAATTCAATGATCTCGTCTTACCCAGTACGAACTGCTCGGGCAATAAACCACTCTAGACATAAATTAATATCGTACATGGTGCCCTAATGTGCCAAGAGGCTACTAATTCGATTGTGGTACTAAAGAAAACGGGCTTTGAAAGGAAGTTATGAAATCCTACACACTAAGACAGACTTTCCTTGGAAAACAGGAAGCAAGACATACCACGATGGCATATAAAGAACTATACTAGATATCGCACTGTTACGGCGTGCAATTCGCTCCAGCTAGCATACCCATGGTGGTGTGCCATCCGATCCACACATAACTATCACATACGAACATGATCATCGAGCCAAATTTGCTCATTACAACATAATACCGAGTATCGGTCGTACATATGCTAAGTGCATGATATCATCCCTGAGGGATGTTTAACGTTATAACTACAAAATTCAAGCACAACTGAGGTGTGATGTACAATTGGAATTTCAAAAGCCAATATGCCCATATAACATCATTCCTACGCGGATTCTTAACATATAGTAATTTCTCGAGTCGTTTCACTCTCACCCAGGGCAATGCATCACTACGCGAAACATTCGATAAAGAAACATCAAAATGTATATCAACAACATTAATCTCAATAATACATGTATTATATTATCAAAATCGATACAAGGACATGCGTTGCACTTATTTTAATCATAACACATATACAATACAGCCAATTTATTTTTCTGAGTCTGAACTCATACCGCCACACTTATTTCACTTAACTTTCCAACTAGGAGATATGACAATTTTTTCATGCACCGCAACTTTGGGTTACACAACATATTGCAATAGGAATGAATCGCTTAACAGTTCATCTATTATCCCACAAACTTCTTCGTCACTACCAAGATCACATAGATACACCTCACAGCGCTAACTTACTCATCACGTGGATATCCGACCACCATCCCCGCTAATAAGGACATTATCGAACACATAAGTTAAAAGTACTTGCTTGCATAATCATCACTTCGGTGCTCAAGTCGTAGGCGAAGATTCGGCCTCAAGTCCTCCAGATTGGCCCAACATGAACTCACAGGGATTACATCTCGCTCCTCGATCGGGGAATCTCCAGCCGTCAATGCAGATGTATTACTGAATGCTCGCATGCGCGTACAAACGTGTGGAAGGAATTTCAAGAGTTATTTCTCAAGCTGAATCAAATACGCACGATACGAATTCCAAGAAAGTGAAGTGTCTCCTAAAAGTTCTGTAGCCTTCTGAGGATAGATACGGACATCTATGTACCGATCCGCGAGAGCCTACTAAACCGGCTCATGACTCGCGAGGCCTAGTAACCTAGGCTCTGATACCAACTTGTCACGACCCAAATCCGGTCGTGATGGCGCCCAACCCTAAAGCTAGGCAAGCCAGACCAACAACTATTTCCATAGTTAAAGACCAGTCCCAAAAGGACTAATTTCAAGAAGAATATACGAGTCAATAGATACTCCAATAATAATAGTATAATTAAATACTGAGAAGTGAGAACATCGAAATAACACTCCCAAAAGATCTGGGGTCACGAGTCTAGAGCCTCTAAACAAAATTGAATAGTCATAGAAATACTGAATGAAATACTCAAGTCTGAAACATATAGTAATAACTGAATGGAAAGAGAAGCTAGGTTCTGCGAATGCTGGCAGCTACCTCAGCAACTCGAAATAACTCTGATTTAAGCTAGAGTGCTCGTCTAACCCTACTTTGTACCGGAATCTACACACAAAGGTGCAGGGAGTAGGGGTGAGTGCTAAGTACTCAGTGAGTAAAAAGTATATAAAATAGCTGAAAGCAGGAAATCCACAGAATACCATAGAGCAAAGCTAAAACTACAATCCGATACCTACCACGAACTAACAACAACAGCAAATCACAAATATCACAGGTAATTTACAAACAAGAATGCAATGCAATGCACATGACCGTTACGGCGCGTAGCCCGATCCGTTTAATGTCAACGACGCTCACTGGGGTGTGTACAAACTCCGGAGGGGTTCCTTCAGCCCAAGCGCAATATCATATCATCTCCTGCGGCGTGCAGCCCAATCCTAATATCATCTGTTGCAGTGTGCAGCCCGATCCATCCTCAATCCACAACATGCATATGAGTCACACAACAGCTAAAATTATTTATTTCCAGGTTCCAGTTCATTAATAATGAAAATACTTAAATTTTATTTAATTTTCCAAGAACGTGTGACTTAGCATTTCATAATAGTAATTTGAAACCAGGATTGAGATCAGTGATTAAGCAAACCAAGCTATCACATATATATCTATCACCTAGGGATACTACAGATCGGCACAAGGCCCCAAACATGGCTTACAACCCACAAATATTTCTAACACAGTGATACTACAGGTCGGCACAAGGCCCCAAACATGGCTTACAACCCACAAATATATCTAACACAATGTGTGTTTCAACCGTATATAACATATTATTCATATCCGGGATGGACCAAGTCTTAGTACCCAGTCATAATCAATCCCGCACCTGCCATGGGGTGCGAGCCATGCCCTACTAGCGTCACAATGTGCTAAGTCGGGGTTTCGAACCCTCAGGCTACCTTATACAATAACTACTCACCTCTAGCCGGCCGTGGACTCGTCCGCGATACCTTTTCCCTTCAAATTTGCTGACTCGTGCATCGAATCTAGTCAAAACCACAACAATAACATAAATACGGGTCAAAGAAACATAACCCAATCAAAATTACTCGAAAAATACAATAATTCACGAAGTTGGTAAAACCCGAGCCCTGGGCCCACTTCTCAAAAAATTCCAAAAATTATACCAACGGATTACACGTCTCTTCACGAGTCCGTGCATATAAAATTTATCGAAATCATAGTTTGAATGGCCTTTCAAAACCCAAAAATCCGTTTTCATGATTTATGCCTAGTTCTTCACAAAGTCTACCCAATTTTGGGAATTTTGGTGTTGATTCTAGCATAAAATCGTATATTTGATTCAAGAAACTTACCTCCAGCGATTACCCATTGATTTCACTCTTAAAAATCGCCTCAGAAACTTCTTCCCGTTCCAAAATTGAAAGCAAAACTCGACATGCTCATTATAGGTATATTGTTTACGCGTTTTACTGCTCCCAATGGATTCCTTGTGAAATTCGAATGAATATAGGATTTTGAATCACTCAATTTGACCTTATAATGAATGAGATATGTAGGTTTCAAGATTTGTAAATAGTGCAGGTTTTTAATACGCCGTCAGGGGCAGTTTCGTCATTAATCTGAAAATCTGGGCAACCTTAGTAAAATGGCCATAAAATCCTCATACGATATCCAAATTCGATGATTCTTTTTGCTACGGGTCCATAATTACGATACGGATCTAATGCTTTATTCAAAAAAGTAATCGGAGCTTATTTGTTCAATATGATATCATTTATGCTTGAAGAAACGATGTCGAAGCATAAGAAAAACGAGCACAACGCAATCCAAACCTGTCCGAAACTCACCCGAGCTCCTCGGGACCGCATACGAACATATTAATATGTCACATATGATCATGAAAACTTAGTTTCACTCTCAAATCATCAAAACTAACATTAAAACACCAAATTTACATCGGATTCAAGCCTAAGTTCTTCTAAGACTTCCGAAACACGCATTTGATCAAAACCCAACCAAATCATCCGAATGCTCTCCTAAGTCACAAATCACATATCAAAGCTACAGCAACTCTTGGAATTCCATTCCGAGCTGTCTAACTCACCGGTCAACATTCGGTTGACTTTTCCAAACTATTCTTCTCATAAAGAGGTTTATTGCCTCGTTTCTATCTAAATTCCATCCGATTTACTTCTAACTCTCCAAACACATATAAATTAACATATTAAGGTATAAAATGGAGAAAACGGGGCGGTAACTCCCGTAACGATAGGTCGGGTCGTTACAAAGAGTACATCAAAGTTTCACATCCTAGGACCCGTGGGGAATGTTATGAGTTTGTATCCCCAGTAGAGTCGTCAGAACTGTCATACCTCCTTTTTATACTACTACATCCCCGAAAGGGGTATACAAAAGGATTTTTTCCAATTAAAGGACTACCGAAATAGGATTCGTTTATTAAAATTCAGAGTCGTCACTTGGGAGATTAATAGTGTCCCAAGTTACCGGTTGAATCCCGAGAGGAAATTATTGACTATGTTTAACAGTCCAAAATCTAGAAATCCTTGTAAGGAATTCTGTTAACCCGGGAGAAGGTGTTAGGCATTCCCAGGTTCCGTGGTTTTAGCACGGTCGCTCAACTATCATATTTAGCTTATTTGTCTGATTTACTACATGTTTTAACCTATGTGCCTTTTATTAGTAACCCGCTTTTATTATTATTATTATTATTTAAGAAGAATTGCAACATGAAAACGCGTCTCGAACAACGTTGCAACAGTGCACCCGTGGTTGTTAACATATTTCGACTCCATTGAGATTTGAATTTGGATCGCATAAATGTGTACCCGGGTTTAAGAAGGTAAAATTATTAAATTGCACGCCTCAAAGCAACTAACACGTTGTTGAATTTGCGAGGGCCATGTATTTTTCTAAATGCCACACCTCTAATTCTAAGTATTTTTAGAAGAAATAATTAAGTGAGGGCCACATATTTGAGGTTTTTATTTGGCGTGAGGCAACTCGATTCTAAATTAAAGGGAATTCAAAACTAAGCTTTTGAGGGCCATGGATTTGGAAATTATTTGTTGTAAAAGAGGGTGTAAATTAATTATCGAATTTATTAGCAAGTTCAACTATCTTTATTGAGTTAAAAAGATTTGATGATCTATTAATCTATAGTAAACGAGCTAGCTCACATGGTTTAATCTCGGTCCAAATAATTTATCCAACCCATATCCCATATTATGTACACTCCACCTAAACAGAAGAGATAATACATAAAATACCCATCAAACTTGTTTGAAAAAATTATTTACACACCTAAATTTTACGGGCGACCTTTTACCACACTGTTCTAAACTTAACTGAATTTAATACCCCTTCAAAAAACTGAACCAAGTCTTATGATGGATGTGTGTTACACGCACCATAAGTTCCCTATTTTTAGTTTTTTTATTTTTTATTTTAATTTTAGTTTTTAAAAAATAAATATTTTATGTTAAAAAACAAAAAAAAATTATTTTTATAAATTTGTGTTCCCAGTTTTTACAAAACAATTTTTTTAAAAAACTAAAAAAACAAAAATATATACTTTTTAAAAAAAAAAGTATTTTGTTGACAATAATCTTTTCAGTTTTTAAAAATAAAAATATTTTGTTAAAAATGAAATTTATTTTTTCTGTTTTCAGAAAAAAAATTCAATTTATACAAAAAAAAATCACTTTTCACAAAAATAAAATATTTAAAAACAGAAAAAATAACATTTTTCAAAAACGAAAATACTTTGCTTGAATTTTTTTCTTCGGTTTTTAAAAAACAAAAATATTTTGTTAAAAAACTATTTTTTAACAAATTGTAAAAAACTTGTTTTTTGTAAAATTTTAAAAAATAGTAAAAACGAAAAAAAATAGTTTTAACAAAATATTTTTCATTTTTTAAAAACTAAATAAATATTTCCAACAAAATATTTATGTTTTTGAAAAATGTTTTTTTCTTCCGTGTTTCAATTCTTTTTAAAGATTTATTTTGTGTAAAAACTGCAAAAATAAATTTTGTAAAACTGGAAAAAAAAATTGTTTTTAACATAATATATTCATGTTAAAAAAAGAAAAAAATGAAAAATAAAAGAGAAAAAAACAATATTAAGTTAATTAGTTATAATATTCTATTAAAAAGTGACACATGAATCTGTAAATTAGTTTTTTTTTTACCTTCACGCGCAGCTGCTACGTTAACTACACGTTTTGCGCAGAGGGGGTATTAAATTCACTTAAGTTTAGAAGAGTGGGATAAAAGGTCGCCCGCAAAATTTAAGTGTGTAAATGATTTTTTCGGACAAGTTTGATGGGTACTTTATGTATTATCTCTAAACAGAATAATAATGTTACGATCTCATAAACAACATTATTAACCAAACTAATATTACCCAGATTCAATGGAAACATTTCACGAAAAAAAATATAGCTAAGTTAATAAAGCAAAACAAAACACTAACTGTACAGAAAACATAAAATCAATATGGAAATGGAAATCTAATACTCTGATATCTAAGCTTCATCTAAGCGAGCAGGCACAAGAATATTAACATGTCAAAGTGATTTGCTATACAACAACTAACCAATAATTTAGTAGGCACAACGGGAACACAACAACAAAAATGATATTCCAAATGTTATAATGAAAATTAGACTCCATACATACTTAAGAGGCGAATACTAAGGCGAATCCTTTTCGACTTGAACATAAAAAAAAATGCAGGGGCGGCGTGTGAACACGAACAGAGATCCGAGCTGGACTGGAAAACCTCTAACGGAATAACTCATCGACAACTCGCTACTCAGAACTTGAACGTACTTTCAGGTGGTATTTTAAGGTGATTTTTAGCTGGGTTTGGACTGGTTTTCAAGAATATTTAATTGCTGAACTTATGGTGGTGTTAATGGCTTTAACAGTGAAGAAGATGGATTTTTTGTGGTGGATCTACTCCGAGAATTTCCCCTGTTTCTGCTGTTTCCAAACTCCTCTGTTTCCCCGTTCCTTTCCTCCTTTTCTGTTTTGATTTCAATTTTCTTCCCCTGTTATTTTCGATTTCTTTTAGTTCAGAAAGAGAGATGAGAGCTCATTTTTCTATTTTCGTGTGTGGAAGAAGATGAAACCTAGGGGGTAGGGGGTCGTGTGTAACGGCTGGTTCCAGCTTTTAGCTCCTAGGTCTATGCGGCTCATTTTTTGAATTGGGTGTGTATGGTGTTTTAAATGTGATGGAGTGGGGGAGTAATTTTTTGGGGAAAATATTTTGGGAAAGGTCTTTTTAGGGGTGAAATTTGGGCTTTTCAAATGTTTGGCCAATTTGAATTTAGCTCCTCTTCATTTTGTTGTTCTTTTCTTTCTTTAATTAATAAAAAACCTAAATTAAATTCCTAAATTAATTCAAATTGTAAAATTAAGCTAATTATCTAACTATGTAAAAATGATCATTTTTTGTGATTTTTTGATTAATAACATCATTAACTCAATGTAAGTAATTCCTAAATACAAATTGAGCCTAAGGTGACATTAAATTAAAATGTGACACTTTTATTATTTTTCTATGATTTTAAAAATGCTAAATATGTTTGAAATACAACTAAATAAAGAAAAAACACCTAATAATCAATAAAAAATATTTTGGTCTATTGTTAGGAGTTATTTTCATATAGGGAAAAAATCACGTGCTCACACTAGTCATTGAGGCTAGGGCCCGCCAAATCTTCAACCTTTGGCTTCGGCGGGCTATGTCTCTTTTTCCTGACTCTTCTGCTTCCTCTTTTTTTCTCTTCTTCATCTTCTCCCTTTGCAAGGACATTCTGCGGGATTGAGATGCGAACCTAGAGGAGATGGCGATCGAAGGAGTTACCTTCGAGGATGCGAGCTCGAGGAGGCGAGACTCGGAGATGCTGATATCGGAGATGAACCTTTGAGGATGGTCTAGGCTCTTAGGTCTTTTGTATGGGTGTATACCCCTTTGTTCTTTTGTTCCTGTGTAGGGACCCCTTGTGGGCCTTTGTACTTGTGTGTAGGGACCCCTCGAGGGCCACTGTAAGACAACTTTTATGAAATAGAAAGACATCTTCATTTATTTTTGATATTTGCTATATTCTTGTATATTGTTGTGCATTTGGGGATTTTTAATGTATGCCTCTACTAACTATTGTCTATATTTGTTTCGGTCTCCGATCATCGCGTTTCCCCGGACAAGGCCTTAATTGGTTTGATGGATTCGGGCCGTCAAGCCCCTCAATTTGTATAGACATAGCATGTAGAGTTTTGAAATTTTTGAGAGCGGTATTTGAGTGAGGGTTATCTTCGTGCACCTAGATATTTGCTTTAAACTTGATGTAGATGATTATCTAGGCATTGTAAGTAGGCCTCCACTGAGGGGTTGCCCATTTTTATTCGATACCTTGATATCGAGCCCTCGTGGATAGAGCTTGAAGTGCTTATTTTCATTGAGAGGAAACTTTCAAGATCGTGTACCATCTCGAACTCTATGATGGTGCTGAAGGCTTTCTGAAGCCTAACTTCTTTTTGATGTAGGTCCTCGAGGTCGAGTACCACCCTCGGGAATGGAGATGAAGTTGTTGGCTCCTTGAAGCCTAACTTCTTGTTGATGGAGGTCCTTAAGGTCGAGTACCACCTTCAGGACTAGAGATGATGTTATTGGACTCTTGAAGCCTAACTTTTTGTTGAAGGAGGTCCTCGAGGTCGGGTACCACCTCGGGACTAGAGATGATGTTGTAAATTCCTTTAGGACTAACTTCCGGTTGATGAAGGTCCCCGAGGTCGGGTACCACGGCGGGATTAGAATCGAAGCCTAACTTGGGTCGAAGGATCGTTGCTGTTTCCTCACATTTATACGGGGTTTCTTTCGCTACTTGGTAGATCCCACTTTTTTAGATAGCTATCCTTCCGTTTCAGGGATACCTTAGCACTAGAGTGTTTTTGTAGGTTCCCGCTTAAGTTTGCTAGTCATGCCATAGCTATGACTACAACTTCGTGGTCTGTCCAGAAAAGAGGGGAGAGTTCCACTCCTAGCGCTCATGATCAATGTGAGTTTATCTTGAAGGCTATGTCTTTGATAAGGGAGGAGAATCTCGAGTTAGTGAGGAGAGATTGCGGATGGGGCAAGAAGGTAGCGCTATAGTTGTTTCTACCAAATGAGGGTATTACAGACCATGTAGATGGATTTGTGCTTGACTTTTGTTTAAAGTACTGGGGTTACCTTAGCACAGATACATCCGTTGTTTTCGTAAATAGTGTTGATGATGAGTTTTTTTCGAAGAACGCAGGGCTTGAAATCACACTCGATCACCTTGTTAGGCTGTATCAACCCTTTCATAATCGAGGTTTTCTTACCTTGCGGTGCTGTTTGTCCACGCCCTTTGTTGGTGATGATAATATTCTTTCGGAGAAGGCAGGGCTTGAATTTACGCTCGATCACCTTGTCAGGATGTACCAGCTTTTTCATAATTAAGATCTGCTAACCTTCTGGTGTTGTTCATCCGCGTTCTTTGTTTTTTATGATGAGGAAGATGGGGATTGACAGCGGGTTAGTCTGTTCATCCGAGTCTGGACTGCAAACGTTATCCCTATGGAACTTATGCCATTCCTCTAGGAATGGAATTATATGCGTGGGTGGAGCGTACTATGCTTTCTTGATTTTGCTTACGGCGAAAGATGGTTTTTTAATCGCGTTTCCTTCTCTTTTGTAGCAATTTCATGGGTGCCGGGCGAAGTTCCTAATCTATCCGGCTGGGTCCGGAAGCTGGTGACCCACTCGACTTATGATAAACGTAGGTGGCGAGCTGTGTCCTGGGGCAGATGGGAAGCAAAACATCATAGTGCATGTGTATACTGCATTTTTCCTTATCCCTTTCTAATTTGGAGAGGCCTTTTTCCCTTTTCATGTATTGATCCTGCTGTCGTAGGCATCAGAGAGCCTTCAAAGGCGAGGTCGTGCTCCTCTAGAGATGGGGTGGGGTTGCCAGCTTCAGAGCTAATGGAAAAAAATAATAAGCGGGACATGTACTTGCAAGGCGATGGAGCTTATGGTAGGGCGAAACGCGGCCAGGACTCTGAGATAAAAATATCGATCGGGGTTGATTCTTCCAAGGTTGAGGGGACTGGAACAATAGTTGTGTACTTGGCCTTCGTGGAAGTCCGCCGACTACATTCTGCGGTGAGCTTCACCATAGGCCTTCCGAATTCCATGCCATCCCTTTCTTATTGAGTTTTTTTATTTATAGACCTTTGATAGCTTAGGTCTGAACTAATTTGTCGTGAAACTAGGCTCCAAAAAGCTCTGGATGAGTGCAGATCCCTAAGGCTCCTTTGTGAGTAGAAGGAAGTGGAGTTGGCATATTGGCCATATGAGGTGTACTAGAGCTCAAATTACGAAAGCTATTTGATAGGGAAGGTAACTTCCCGTCCTGGTTGAGTATGTATTCCATTTTTTACCCTATCAGGTTAACTTTTTACCTATCCCAGTTGTAGAAAAAGACGAAGGCCCTGGAATGCCTCAAGGGTAAATCCGACAGAACATAAACGATTGCATCTAGCTAAGCGCTTAGGCACAAGTTCAAGATTCAGAGGAGAAATATGCCTTGGCTAGAGTTCCTTCCTTTGAGGCCCAACTTCGATTAGATCGTGACAATGCTTCAGTTCAAGTGGATATGATCACGGAGCTTGAGTCCGAACTTTTGAAAGTCAGGCCTGAGATCGTTGATGCCCGGGTTGAAGAAGCGTTGGGTCGGACTAAGGCTGATCAGGAGATGGAAATTTACTTAAAGGATGCGATCGATGCCCAAGCCGAGTTGGAGAGGGTCCTCAATCGTGAAGAGAGGATCAAAGAAAATGCTCGTTGCAAATTACGGAGAAGGGTTCTCGAGGAGATTGGTGCCAGGGGTTTTGTTCTCCTGAAAGTGTTTGTGTGAGCGAGGGAAGACCAGCTTGGTGCACGGTTACTCCTGTATGACATCGAGGAGAGTGAAGATCAGGCCGATAGGTTGTAGCTCTCAGGGACATGGCATAGATTTTTCCATTTTGTATGTGATATCTTCAGAGCGTGTTTTAAGATGGAGAATGTACCTTTTCGTGTGTGTAAATAAAAGAAAGCTTGAAGCTTTATTTCCAATGTAACTCTTTTTGCTTTGTGTATGTCCAGGTGGGCTAGTTTCGGAGTTTGTGAGACTCCTTAGATTCATGATATGGCTTTGGAGCTCATTTAGGCTGGGCGGATGGCTCTTACGGGCTTAATCCATGTGACTTTTAGTGTAAGCTGGCGTTAAGGCCCTTATGATTTTGCTCAACTATTTTGGGTTTAGTCTCCGAGTCAGGCTTCGACTTGAGCTCATTCGAGCCTCAAGCTTTTGTGTTTTTTTGGGCGGACGTCGATGGCTCTTATGCCTTGGGTCAAAATGACCATTCATATGCATGGCCCTGAGGCTCATTAGGTTAGCGATAATGGATCTTATGCCTTGACCTTAGGCATATGCAGTTAAATATTTTGTGCCCGGTCTCTGAATCGGGTTACGACTCGAGCTCATTTTGACCCTCAAGCTTTCAAATTTTAAGTTGGCCGCAATTCATCTTATGATTTTGTGTGTGGCCCTGAGGCTCGTTAGGCTGGCGACAATGGCTCTTATGCTTTGCCATTATGCATGTATAGGCTTTGTTTTCCTCTCGTTAAGGACTTCTACAATGATTTTGCCTGACTAGTCGTCGGTTAGCGAAGAACCTCAATTTCAAGTCATTAGTAGAGATATTCGAGCACCTCGTAAGGTTTAGCTTGTAGGCTGAGTAGCTCAAAGCCTTATGAGTTGGATCTGATAGGGTTGAACCTCTTTTTTTGTTTGTTGAGGGCCGCCTGTTTAACCGATTCCTTCCAAAGTAGATTCAAAGTAATGGCCTGTGATTTTATATAGCGATGGTCGGGCGTCCCTGAGTCGCGTTAATTTGGCTGGTGCAACCGTATGAATGTAGTTATTTGTTTTTGGCCATAGCCTTTGATCCCGAGTGTAAAGTTTTAGGCGTGTACATCAAGGGTATGCCCTTTCGGGTGTCTTACAAATGCGACATATAGCCTAAACTTCGGGATTGAGTTTATGCATGTAGTAAGGTCTTACAAAATTTTCATGCATGTCGAGATCATATAGTTTTGTCATGCCTATTGAGGTCTTACAGTTTTTGTTGTTATATTGAATTGATCTTGCTAGACTTAGTTTTCCCGCTCGGGGTCTTATGGCCTCGAGTTTTTAAGTGAATAGAGATTGACGACAGTCCCCGATTCATCAAGTTTACTTAGGCTCGGGGGTAGTTACTCGTGAGCTCGGAGTTGCCTTATTGAAGGCTTTTATAACTTTAGAGATTCCAACCATGCGGTCATGCACTTCTAGAGCCTGTGATGTCAGTCTTCGAGTGAGATAATTTCTCTTTGTGGAGATGTTTCATAATTTCTGTGCTGACTCGTCGAGGGCTTACGTATCTGGAGTCCCAACCCTGAGACCATGCAGGGGTTGAATTATTGACGCTAGTCTCCGAGTATTTTTGGGTGTTCTCGGTAAAGGAATCCTTGTTGTGAGAATGCTGAAATTTCTTTTGGAGTGCGAGATGTTTTGGCAAAAGATATTCTTTGATTGCTTGGCATAAGTACATGTTGTTTTGTTTTTGTGAGCCCGGATTTTGTGGACACGCACTTGACCGTTTAGTCCGGAACATCATTTCCTAATTGAAGCCTATTTGGAGTTCCTTGGTTCGTCCGAGTTGGTAATCTTTCAAAGGATGCCCTCTAGTGTTCGGGGTTGATTGGAAAGGAAAGCCTTGTATGCTTGTCAGATTTTCCTTAGGTAGCGTGTTGCCCCATTAAGAACCTTTCCAGTGAAACCCTCTTCTGGATAAAATCTCAGCCGAAGGGAAAAAGTGCAAAAAGTGCAACAGATGCTACTAAGGCCTTGAGATATTCGGGTTGGGTTAATACTTTCGACCGCCCCGACTGGGTATCTGCACATGGGTTACTGTAAAATAATGAAAGAGGGAGGCGGTCTTACCTTATCATGGGGTATGTAGATGATGTTCCGAGGTCTGATGTGTCCCTATTTTTTGGAGCGAAGACTCGATATGGTCCTCCGCTGTGTTTAATCAGGCTTAGTTGAAGACATGGTTTGATTACCCTTTGACTCTTTCGAGATTGGAGATATTGATGCCGACACTATGTTTCATAGTGCAAACTCTTCCCTTGCCGCATTATGTTCCCCATAGATGGTTTTAATTCCGTACTTCGCTGTGGGTTTCATCATTTGGAGAAAAGGGGATGGTATTGTTTTCATGCGGTGTGTCCGCAGCCGTCCTAATAAGGCGTTTGTACCTCACATCTCCTTTGATGACATGGAATTTGGCATTCCGGTCTGTGCCAACCATGTTGACTGAGAGAATGGTTTCTCCTTTCATTGTTTTGATTGCCGTGGTGAATCCATCAAAGATTCAAGAGGCGATCATGATTTTGCTCGGTAGTCTGAGCTGCTCTATGATCGTCGATTCGATAATGTTGGTCGAACCACTTGAATTTAAGAACGCATGTTTTATTTGAAATGAACAAAATAAGAAATGAGGTTACCAGTGTATTTTTATGAGGTTGGGGGGAGATTTCAGAGTCTTCCTCGCTGAACACGAGGGAATTTTCGAGTATGTGTCCCCAGTGTCCGTTTTTCTCTGGTGCTGGATTTTTTCGTCATCCTTTTCACAAGTTCCTGGAGAGCTCCGACACCCTACAATATCATGGTAGCATGTCGTGGCCCATTTGATTCGTTCATCTTGGTCACCTTTGTTTATTAGAACTGGACTTGAGATCGATTACTCAAAACTTCTCGGCGACTTTTATTAGGTAGCTTGGCTGTTTCATTTTGGAGCCAATAGAAATCTTTTGTCCTATGGTCGTGCGTATTACAAAGTTCACATACCAATCTATGATTCCTCTGGGAAGTATCTGACTAAATTGGCTAGGACCATTTGGCGTCCCTAGTTTTGCTGATCGTGAGCACGATGTCTGATACAACGACATTGATGTTGTTTTTTGATAGGCGAAGTACCCCCGTTGACCTTGCATATCCGTCGAATCCGGCTCCATCGATGAGCCCCCGAGGATATTTTCCTCAATCCATTCTCCGACCTTTAGAAGGTAGGTTGCGCTTCAGGGCATTCCTCCTATCTTCAGTGTACGGCTGATACCTTTATTTATTTGGTTTTGGATACTTTTCCATGAGCCTTCTTGGGTATACTGAGCCCGAGGTGGCTCTCAACTGATCATCCTCGACCCTAATTTTCGTTCGGTATCGGTAATGGACGTCCAATCAGGTCGTAGCCGGATACTCAATCAGGTTCTGTTTCAACTGTTCTCAAGCCACCGAGATTCCTTCATTTAGGCCTTGAGTGAAAACCTATACCACCCAGTCGTCAAAGCCCGGGGGTAGTTTCATTCGTTTTATTTTTAAATGAGGTACGAATTCTCGCAGTATTGCATTCTCCCTTTTCATAATCTTGAATACGTCAGACTTCTTTGTTGCTACTTTGATGTCACCGGCGTGTGCCTTTATGAAGGAATATGCTAGCGTGGAAAATGAATCTGCGGGGTTGGGAGCTAGGTTGTGATGCCATATCATGGCCCCCTTCAAGAATGTGTCTCTAATCTTCTTCTGTAGGGCAGAGTATAGACAGTGACATGTTCGTCGTGATCTGAGCTCCCATTGTATTTTGGGAGGTCTGGCATTCCGAACTTCTTTGGAATGGGTTCCGGAGCCACTTTCTCTGGGAATGGCCATTTACGGACTTCTTCAAATCTACACCCTTCAGGACTGGATGCACTCGGGAATTGGTCGACTCTGAAGTTATAAGTTTCGACCTTCTTATTACTGACATCTATCATTATTTCACCCGACTTTGTCCTTTTGGAAAGGTCCTCCAGCATTTATACGATGGCAGGATCGGCTACTGATTCGTTGTTTCTCGATCTCTCCGATACTTGTTCGTCCAGGGGAGCAGTTTCCGGTGCTATTGAAAAGTAGTCAGTGCATTACATAAACCAAACGACATCCTTGAGAATGCAAATATGTCATATGGACAAGTGAAGATGTTCTTTTCTTGGTCTTCATGTTCAATAAGAATCTGGTTATATCCGGAATACCCATCCAAGAAGCAATAATAAGCACGTTCGGCTATCCTATCCAACATCTGATAAAGAAATGGAAGCAGAAAAGTGTCTTTCCGAGTCACTTAGTTGAGCTTCCTATAATCCATACATACTCTCCACCCGGTGACAGTTCTTGTGGGGATCAATTCATTTTTTTCATTTGTAATCACAGTCATCCCCTCTTCTTTGGGACATATTGTACCGGCAAAGTCGATGAACTATCAGAAATGGGGTATACAACCCCAATATCCAACCACTTAATGATCTCTTTCTTGACTACCTCTTTCATGGCCTCATTGAACCTTCTTTGACCTTCCACTGAGAGTTTGGCATCCTCCTCAAATAAGATTTTGTGCATGCAAAAGGTGGGGCTAATACCCCGAGTAACTATCAATGTCCAACCTGTTGCCTTCTTCCACAATTGGAACAAGATCCTAAGAACTGATACCTGAGGTGTGAAGGCAAGGGATTCAACTTTAATATGGGAGGCTCCTCAATTGAGGGCTTTGTTGGTGGAGTCATCCATTTCTCAAGGTCCAAGGAAGGTTTGCGGGGATTATATGTATATGATCCCATTCCTTGCAATGCATTGACATATTCTACCAAGCCTTCACTCTCATCCACATCATGATTCGATAACGCAGCTTCCAATGAGTCTTCAACATTAATCAAAACACTTGTGTCATAAAAATTACTTCAGTCACAAGATCCCCAAACGAACACACTTCGTTGCTATTAGGCTGCCTCATTCACTTGCAAATATGGAACACAACATTTTTATCGCCTACCCTAAAGGTGATCTCCGCACCTTCCACATCAAATAAGACCTTCACTGTAGCTAGGAAAGGTCTCCCAAAATGATTGGCACCTCATAGTCAACCTCACAGTCAAGTATTCTAAAATATGTGAGAAGTATGAACTTGTCAACTTAAACTAGCACATCGTCAATTATCCTCAATGGCCTCTTCGTTGTCCATCCGCCAATTGCAACCTCATGGATGTGTGAATTCGTTGCCCAATCTCTAATGTCTTGAACACATAATATGGGCATCAAGTTAATGCGTTCCCCCAAGCAATACAAAGCTTTAGAAAAATTGGCACTACCAATAGTGCAGAGGATTGTAAAGGCACCGAGATATTCTAACTTCGGAGCCATAGAGTGCACAATTACACTCACTTGATGTGTTATTTTGATCGTTTCACAGTTCATTGATCTCTTCTTTGTTACCAAGTCCTTCATGAACTTTGCATATCCTGGTATTTGTTCTAAGGCTTCAACCAATGGCACATTTATGGACAAACTTTCCATTATATTAATGAGTTTCTTCAATTGATTCTCATTGTTTTGCTTTGCAAGCCTTCGAGGATATGGTGGAGGGCGCCTTGACAAAGGAGCCTTATCTTTGGGCATTACCAGATCTGTGTATGTCTATCACATATTCCCTAGATGGGTTCACATCATCTTGTGTCTTCTCCACATTTTTATAAATGTTTATCCTCACTTCATTATTTACTTGAACATCATTGTTTGGATCGTCATCATCTTGCATCACCACATCATCATTCACAATCTTTCTTAAGTTTGAGATACTAGAAACTCCACCTTTCTCACTTCTTAGACTCACCTCCATAGCATGCCCCGTATTATTCCCACCCTTCGAGTTTACTACCGTATCATTTGGTAGTGCCCCCTTAGGGCGAGTTTTCAAATCTTGAGAAATTTGGCGAAATTGGACTACCAAGTTGCGGATAGATATGTTGTGGCAGGCTAATTGGGCAAGAAGTCGGCATTTTTCTCTATCGTTTGCTTGAATAAATTTTAAATACGTCCCATCTAATTATTGGAAGAACTAGGACCTTGTTATGGATATGGAGGCGGGTAGTTTGGTTGTTGATACATCGGGGGCCTTTGAAAGTCCGACCTCCAATTTCCTTGATTATTATTGTTCCACCCCCTTAATTGTTATTGCCTCACCAATTACTATTATTGTTGCCACCCCACATGCCTTGATTTCCTTGATTACCCCAATTTTCATTGTTGTTTTCCCCTTAATTTCCTTGGTTGTTTTGGTTTCCACTATTCTAATTTCCTTGTTGACCTTGATTTCCCCAATTTACTTGGTTTCCTTGTGATATCCACTATTGTTGATTCGGAGCATTGCTTTGTTGACCTTGATAATTGTTGACATATTGAACCTCTTCATTTTGATCATAATTGTGAGCACATATTTTTTGTCAAGTTTAAATTACTCCTATATATTAATTAAAATTAGAGTTTATTCTTTATATTTTTTTTTTGAATTTTTAGGAATTAATTGATTAATGCCATAAGGTATTGGTATTTTTTGGATTTCAATTTTAGAACAAGATAAAATGACATAAATAGCCCTTTTTACTTCCGTATTTTTATATTTTTAGTTTAATTTTCCTTAGATTGTAAATTAGTTAATTAATTAGGATAATTTTAGATTTAATTTGGGTCTTTTAGTTTTATTATACATAATTAAATCTGAAATTTATAAATAATAATAGGTAAAATACAAAATAAATAAAATATGTAAAATAATTAAAAAGAAAGGAAAAGAAAATCAATGTAAAGAAAAGAGTAATTAGACTAGGCCATAATTTGGGCCAAGGTGTTATGACCCAAACAACGCATTCACCCTCCTAGCCCAATTCCGCCTAACCCACACCCCAACTAGCCCCATACCCGGCCCATTCACCACCAAATACACCCATATACCCAAAGCAATCAGAAGCCCTAATCTCCCAACTCAGGCGTGTACTGTTCTTCTTCTCCGAAGAACACACGAACCAGCCTCCAAAATCCAGTCCAAATCCAAGCAATTGAGCATCAAATTTCTTCTCACGCATGCTCCCTATCTCCTCGTCACCAAAATTGTAACAGTTTCTGACAGATTCCATTCTTCCTCACATAACAACAACAACTATGCAGTATAGTCCCACAAGGTGGGGTCTCGGGAGGGTAATATGTAGACAAGCCTTACCCCTACCCGAAAGGGTAGAGAGACTGTTTCCAATCGACCCTCGGCTTAGAGAAGGGAAGGGAAAGCAACAACAAAAACCAAAAACAAAAGAGCATTAGTAATTCCGGCAGAAAATCGCATAAATAGTTATCTAAACATAAGAATTATACATAAAATGACATGCAATAATATCAAACAATAGCTACCATAAACAACTACCATAAGGGGGACACAATCCAATGCACGAGTCATCTACGAGTCGCCCTGACAAGCCTCACCCAACCCCGGGAAAGGAGTACAAAAAATTCTAGGAGCCCCTATCCTACAACCCTGATACTAGACCTCCGGACTTTTCTATCAAGGGCCATGTCCTCGGAAATATGCATCCTAGCCATGTCATGCCTAATCACCTCTCCCCAATACCTCTTAGGCATCCCTCTGCCTCTCCTCACGCCGACCACCGCCAGTCGCTCACAACTTCTCACCGGGGCATCAGGACTTCTCCTCCGCACATGCCCGAACCACCTGAGCCTCGCTTCACGCATCTTCTCATCCACCGAGGCCACCCCCACCTTCTCTCGAATAACTTCATTCTTAATCTTATCTAACCCGGTGAGTCCACACATCCACCTGAGCATCCTCATCTCCGCAACCTTCATTCTCTGAACATGAGAGTTCTTCACCGGCCAGCACTCCGCCCCATACAACATGGCAGGTCTAACCACAGCTCTATAAAATTTTCCCTTGAGTTTCAGTGGCACTTTCTTGTCACACAGGACTCCTGATGCAAGCCTCCACTTCGACCATCCCGCTCCTATACGATGAGTGACATCCCCGTCAATCTCTCCGTCCCCCTGAATCACCGACCCAAGATATCTGAAACTGTCCCTCTTAGCGATGACCCGAGCTCCAATCATTACGTCCCTACCTACTTCGCTCGGCTCGACGCTAAACTTGCATTCCAGGTATTCAGTCTTAGATCTGCTTATTTTGAAACCCTTAGACTCGAGAGTCTGTCTCCATACTTCTAGCCTCTCATTCACACCGACCCTCGTCTCGTCTATCAATACTATGTCATCAGCAAATAGCATACACCAAGGCACATCCCCTTGAATATGTCGGGTTATAGCATCTATCATCAAGGCAAACAAGAGAGGGCTAAGCGCCGATCCTTGATGGAGCCCTATATCCTCCGGGAAATGGTCTGAGTTGCCACCCACCGTCCTAACCCTAGTCTTAGCTCCATCGTACATGTCCTTGATTACTTTGATGTAGGCTTCCGACACGCTCTTCGCCTCCGGGCACCTCCATAGCACTTCCCTAGGGACCTTGTCATACGCCTTCTCCAAGTCGATAAACACCATGTGCAAGTCCTTTTTCTTATCCCTGAACTGTTCCCTTGGGACCTTGTCACATGCTTTTTCAATTTTTATCCACGAATTTTTACCCTTTAGATGATATACGAAAAAATGGGAGGCGTTAGATTGATTTAAGGTTAATCTAAGCCTTCCATTTGTACCTTTCTCATCAGAAACGGGGGAAAATTCATTTTTGGGGAAATTTTCGTGTGTGGGAATTTTGTGGGGAGGAAGGAAGAAGCTTCGAGAATTCTCGAAGTCTATATAAGGTAAGGTTCTGGAGATTTTTCAAGGGATTTTCCTTGGCAGAAAAAGTAAGGTTAAGAAGAACATTCTTCTTCATTTTTTTTCTAATTTTAGCTTATTGCCAGAACCAGAAAAAAAAGTTTCATTGCTCTTTGAATCTATTTTCGTTTTCAATTACTTTTTTTTAATCTATATCCCGTCTTTTCTAGCTGGGCTGGAGGTTTTTTTTTTTTTGTGAAAAAATGGTGCTCGATTGAGAGTTGCTTGATTTCGCCGCTGTCCGAGCTTCTAACTCCTACTCATTTTCTGTTGCTGGTTGCTGATACTAGTTATTGGATTTCATATGTATTCAACGCTCGAGCAAAATTGATCGTGAGCGTTTATTGATTCAGGTTCATTTCTGTTCCATGTAGCCTATCTTCGATTAAGAAATGTATTGAGTTTGAGTTCAGCTGGTTTAGAATTGTATAAACCTTGACAATTGTTGGTCATAATGTATGTCATTTGCACGAGTGTTTTCTGGTTTGGTTCATCTATGAATACGTTAATTGATTTCTAAATTTGGCTGCGTATTTGGAATTGTTATGATTCTCTGTTAAATACTAGTCGAGCCATCAGATCTAGTTATTGGCCATTCTGGCTACTGAAACACGCCTTCTGCTGTTATAATCAGTTCATAGGACATTCGTTTGGACTGTAATCTTGATAGAAATTCACTTCATGTAATTCTGCTGAAAGTTTGCCTATTTTGGACTGTGCAAGTAGTAGTTTGAAATCTGCCTGGCTTGTTATGTTGAGATAAAGTGTACGATGCAGCCCGTGTTTTGACTAAAAATGATAATCTCTCTTCGAATTTACTCTTGTTAGGAGGGTGTTTGGTGTCCTTTGTTTGGATTTTGTAGCAAGAATGTTCAAGTAACCAGTATAAGGTGCAGATCATACGGCTGAAAAACTTGACTATAACTAATCTTTCACTGTATTCTATTCATTGTCTCTTATCCACTAGCGACTGAGTTACTAAATGTGCTTGGGGGCTAACTTTGATTGTTTTCATAGTTCTTGGATAAAATGATAACAAGCTGAATGTAATGAATCCCGACGACATAGGCCTAAACGATTTTAAGTATGCTGTCTATTCCGAGCTGTGAAATTTACATATTAAATAGAATTTTATTTGATGCATGACCTCCCAGAGTTACTGCTAGCAGATCCACTTTGCCTATTCTTTGGTTGTATTGTTCCTTAAGTTGTCTCTTCCATTTGGCTCTCACTGAGGTACCCACACACTGGGAACATGAACGAGGGAAATAAAACAATTGGATTGTTTTCGATCCTAGTTAATTTGTCCATTGGAATTTGGTCGCGTGTTCTCACGATTGGAAACACACGGTTAAATTCCGTTTCAAATCCAAAAATAAAAGAGAGGTGAAAGACAGTTCGTATTTTTGGGCCGCCATGATTTTCCGGGTATTTGTTCTAAGTTCTCTTTCTCTCATTGTTATCTGTTAGTTTATTACAATTTCGTTACTTCTTCTTCATTTTTCTGCTTTGATTTGGAGTTAAGTCTGTTTGCCGAAAGCCAGTGCATCTCAAATTGTACTTAGTCTGTTAGATTAAATCGTTATGTAGTCGCTGATAACACGAGATCATTTGGTCAGTTTAAATTTCATGAATCCATTGGTCATAGTTGGCATCCCTTAATTACTGAATTTAAAAGTTTGTGATTTAAGTGGGAAGCCATGTGATTGTCCAAATTCATAGCTGCCAGTACACTTTTTAATTAACAAATGGTATTAGACACTACGTTAGTGCACTGGGCAGAGAATGTCAGAGAAAAAAATTAGTTCTTTAATGTTTTGAGTGCTTTTGAGAGCTGGAAAATGAGAATTCACATGGGAGGGGATTGAAAGACTGAAATAAGCATGTGCGAGGCAATAGGGAGGGTTTTTTGACAAGTTGAAGGGGTGGCTGGTTCTGATTTTTGTCTATAAATAGGAGGATTTGAAACACAGGAAAAGGACACACAGATATACTCACATGAGAGTTTAAGGAGAGAATTAGAACTCAGAAGAGAGGGAAAAGCTAAAAAGAATCACAATCCTTCTTCTTGGTCAGATTTTGAGAGAGTTTTGACAGAACTTAGAACAAAAGAAATATAGCAAGAAGAAGCCACACTGTTCCATCGATCCTTCTCACTATATTTTCAGTTTCGTGCTAGAATTCAATCCTGTTGCCTGTTTGCTTCAAGGCTGTTTGGTTTTTAAACTGTCCTGGGTTTCAAACTTGATTTGATTAACTGCTGTTGGGCCGTGGTTGTTTGCTGGAGTTGTTATTGGCTGTTGCTGACTAATCCTCGTCTTCTGTTACTTTCAATTTGATTTCCAGGTATATACTTTAAGCCTATGTTGATGTAATTCCATCCGTTGACAATAGGAAATAAAACCGAAGTTGAATCTCTGAAGAGCCTGCTGTTTAAATAATTTTTTTATCTTTAGTTTTACATAGTTCTCTTATAGTGTGAGCATTGGTTCATTGTAGTAAGTTAGGATTATTTTGAATTGTGATAAGCTGTTTGGACTTTAAAAACTTGGATTCATCGGCTGACCTTAATTAGTTACATCCTGTTTTCTCGGATTTGAATTAGAAAATTAGAAGATAGCTAAAATGAATTGAGAATTAGATAACCTTGTTCACAGTCGCAGCAGGTTCATCTCTAGCATCGCAAATGTTAAGTGTTAGTTTAATAATGGCGATTTGAATTAGTATCATGTATTCGTGCCACTGTGCTGTCATTTGTATTTTGTTATTACTTTATTGAATATTAGTGATGCACTGGTAGGTAAACAAATAGAAGTAGAATTTAATCTTATCTTATTATTGTGAGTGAATAACTTTTAGTTGCAATTATTAAACATTTGCAGTAATTAGAATTACATTCAGCAAATTCTTAAGCTAAAGAGATCGAATTATTTTGCTTAGAATTCAGGGCCTAGTAGTAGGCTTCAGGGGTATTAGATATACATCCCTAGCCTATTCTCGTTTGGGGGCTGTCTAAGGCCATGATTGGACTGGATTTGGATATAGGCTGAAATTCGATTCGCATCCCTTGAGCATGTTTTGAGCCCAAACGCAATCTAGGCCAATGACAAGTTAATTAAGACCTTTTACCCCTTTTAGAGACATAGTAAATAGCAAATCATAGTCACTTTAAGTTTGACCTTTAATAAAATAATGAGATGAGCCTCGTTAGACAACATAACACACGGGGCCCTCGAATAAATTGTTATGAAAACCTTAGACTCGGGAGGATCGTTTAGCAAATTTCACGGTCATTCCCAAAGTTAACAATACGATAGACTCTTTAGCCGCGACTTTAACAAAATTACTTTCCTAAATACGGGTGCACATTCATGTGACCCAAATTTTACTCTCGGCGAAACTGAAACGCATTAAAGTTACAGGCGTACTGGTTGCGGTGTGACTCGAAATGTGTTTTTGTGACGTCGCAATTCTTTTAAAAATTGAAAAGCGGAGCATTAATAGCACATAATTAAAATATATAGAGAAATCAGATAAAAAACAAAAATCGCAATTGAGCGACCGTGCTAAAACCACGGAATCCGGGAGTGCCTAACACCTTCTCCCAAGTTAACAGAATTTCTTATCCGAATTTCTGATTTTGTGAACTGTTAAATAGAGTCATAATTTCCTCGGTTGAGGATTAAACCGGTGACTTGGGACACCATTATTTTCCCAAGTGGCGACTCGAAAAAATTAAATAAATTGATCCCGTTCCGACTGTCCTTTAAGTAAAAAAACTCCTTCCCCGATCATTACTATATCCCTTCTCGGGGTATAGTATTAAACAGTGGCACATTTACGTGCATGTAAAAAAGAGGTGTGACAGCTCTGACGACTCTGCTAGGGACTATAACCCAGAACCACTGGTTCAGGGTTAGAAATTCGAGCTCAGATCAATTGTTGTATTTTGGCTTTGTTTATTATCTGATTTTTTTTCATGTGATATATACTTAATGTGCAAAAATGATGATTTTTACCGCTTTGATATTATCTGAACTGTATATATAAACTGTGCCGAGTCCCTTCTTTTTCTCACCCCGGGGATGTGCTCACTGGTTGAGACTCCCTATTCTGTTAGTGTCATACCCCGAAATAATAAAGAGGCTCGGAAAGTTTCTAAGCCGGCTGGCCTTTTGGTTCCCGGAAAGGAGCTCCTTCCTCAGCCCGAGTTGTCCGCTTGGGTACACAGTCTAGATCACATACCGAGGTTTTGAGCTTAGAATAACATAACTTCATGCCGGATTCTTAGTAGGAAACGCTTATTTGCATCACGTTGCATTTGATTTAGGGGACTCAACACAAGGTCCGTCTAGGACAGGCAACCTGAAATAAAAAGACCACCCTGCTGCATCCTGTATGTGTTATACATTCGCATGTTTTAAACTCGCATGTTGACCAACTTTTAATATCGGGGGAAAAGAAAATAGAGAAACAAGCAATCGGTTTTCAAAACAAATAATACCAAAACTTTGCCGAAAAATCGAGAAAATTGTCAAAAATAGCCAAAATAAATCACTTTTGAAAGGGGACGGTCTAAAAACAATCTGACCGAACTACGGTGGTTTGATTCTCACCCGAGGTGAGATACGTAGGCAACCCCCATCGGGTCCAACCTCCCCTTTTGCAAAAATAGCCAAAACAATGTCATTTTTTTTAAATTTTAGAATCATCAAATCGATAATGCTGTTTTGTCGAAAATAGCCGATTGTTCCCAAAAAGGACGATAGAAGGCTAACTCTGCACAAACAGCCATTTTTGGGTCATTATTTAGATTTCGGTCGGTTGACCCACACAACCTTAAATATTCGCCCCCGAGGCGCTGCCAGGTCGTGTTTGCCGTATTGGGTTTTCTATTTTTGAATAAAACAAGGAAAAGAGTCATAAATAGGTCCAGTGATGCTGTTTTGTCAATAATGGCCGAATGTCCCGAAAGGGACGCCGGAAGGTTGTTTTTGCACAAACGGCCGCTAAAGAATCATGATTAGTATTTTATTTTTATCCGTTATCAAACGCGGCCTTAAAATATTCATCCTGGAAGTGCTGAAAGGTCGCGGTCGAAAAAACGGATCTCTTTGTTCAAATTTGAAAATAGTCCAATCATTGTTAGCCAAAATGATCTTCTTCTTTAACACTAATAAATGTGCAGGATGAGCACGATTCAAAATGAACCCTTTTCAATCATGATTAAAATCCCGATCCAAATACGACTATGGTGGGATGATCTAGGCAAAGAAGGGCAGGATGAAGTTAAGAAATATTTGAAAGGTCTCACAGGTCTGCTTGAAATAAAGCCTCGAGGGGATATCATAAGAGCATTAGTCACATACTGGGACTCCGCACACAATGTCTTTCACTTCTCGGATTTCAAGCTCACCCCAACTTTGGAGGAGATGGCCGGATACATTAGAAACACTGATATACCATTAGGGTGCCAATATCCTGTCGCTTCGAGGGTTGTCACCGTGCACCGGTTTTTAGACTCATTGAAGATAGTCAGAACGGTACATAATCCAGATTTGGCACAAGGGTTTTGTACCCTAAGCTTCATCTATCAAAGGTACGGTAATGTGGGAGGTTTTGACAAGCCAGAGAATAAGTTATGCGTCAATGGTAATCGCCAGAAATGGGATGAGCACAGACGAGTTGCCTTTATGATAGCCTTTTTAGGACTTCTGGTATTCCCGAGAAAAGACGGGAATGTTGATATAAAGATAGCCGGAATTCTTAGTACTTTGCTTGCCCAAAACGTAAGCACTCTTGCTCCCATGACACTATCAGATATCTATCGAGCCCTCACTGCCTGCAAAGCCGGAGAAGACTTTTTCGAAGATTGTAATTTGTTACTACAAATATGGATGATCGATCACCTGTGTCGCCTTGCCCTGTTTCTGAGTTATGGGTCGGTTGAGAAAACCTGCATAGAGGAATTCTATACAAGGGTCGATAGGACCATCTTACCTGAAGGAATCTTGGCATGGATGGCGTACTTCCAGGCCCTCAGCGCAAGTCAAATACAGTGGACGTTGGGTTGGTTACCGGTAGACAAAATCGTGTACATGTCAGCGGCTGGGTCCCACTTTCTCTTAATGGGACTTAAGAGCATTCAGCTTTATGCGCCCCATCGGGTATTAAGGCAGCTTGGGAGGTGTCAGATAATGCCCAAAGACGAAGATCTGAGTACCCAGGTTATTGAAATCGGCCCTGACGGCCAATTCCCGGAAGCAAGGATCCGCCAAATCTGGAGCAAATGTCAATATCTAGAGGCAAACACTTGTGTGCAGGATCGAGCTAGAGGAGAGGTTGTACCCGGATATCTAGCTTGGTACAAAGGAGAAACATCGAGTGAAAGGCCAGCCAAAAGACCTCACCTCAGGGAATTTGCTGAGGCGTCACAAGAACAGTGGGATTGGTTAGCAAAGGAAGAAGGTTACAGGGCAAAGATCGGCAAGATAGAACAACAGGTCCAGGACCTTAAATTCGAAAAGAGTATGCAAGTTGCTGCCGATGAAGGAGACAAAAAGAAACTGGCTTAGGAAAATGAATTCTTGAAAGCTCAAATTCGACAGATGAAAATGGATGCCAGCCGACACTTGAGGAGTCGATCAGACAAAAGACTAATAAAAGGGTTAAATCAAGTCGTTGATATCCAAAGGGAGTTGGAAGAATCGAAGGCCCAAACGACAAGGATTCGGGCTGGGTGGAGAAGGGGAGCGCATCAACAGGTACTGCATCTGCAGCAAGTAGAAAGGGACTATACGGAGATCGTCACTAACCTAAGGGAAGTAAATGTCGCCCTCAGGGAGCGGATTTCCAAACAAGCTCGGGATGCCAGGGCAGAGATAGACCGTTGTCACCATTTGATGACTCGGATGCAAGAACAAATGGATAGGCTTTTGGACAGGGTCGCCGCCAACACCCAGATATTGGGAGTAAAGAATCAACGGATAGAACTACTGCTCAGAGAAAGGGATAGGGTCAAGGACAGAATCGAAGAGATCGGGCATTATGTCACCATGAAATGTTTAGCTTGTGAACAGATGCCCCGCGCCGCCCTTTTCACATCAGTTATGGATTACGTTCACCAGATCATGAGGGAACTACAGGAACTGCACAGGGACCTCACACCAAGGCCCGCGGCAAGGCCGAACGATGCCTCGCGGGTCCCAAGAAAGTTTAGGGCATTAGAATGATGTTTTAATGTTGTATTTTTGAAATTTTGAGAAATTAGTTTTGTAGTTTGTTTGGTGTTTTGGAGTCGAGCATTTCACTTATTCAAAGTTTGTTGTAAAATATGTTTTGTAACCAAAAGAGTTTTGTTATGAAAAATTCCAAAGTTTTGTCACAACTTTATTTCCCAGAACTACGCTCGGTCTGATTCATAAGGGGACATGATACGCAGGCAATCCACATAAGATTCGACCACCACCTATTGAGAAAAAGAAAAAGAAAAAAAGAAAAAAAGGGTTTAATAACAAATAAAGATTGCAAAATAATGGGAAAGACACAGAAGTAAGAAAGACGGGATGACGCATGCGACAAAGGCCAATACATGTAGAAATGGTTAACTGACTAGGTGCATTGCATCCAACGTGCGATAACATATCTGTTAAACTCTGTGAACTAACAAGTTTTCTCAATTTCCAGAAAATTTTAGCAGTTGACTTGACAGAACATACTGGCCAATTACCATTACCATACTAGATCAAAAGGTCCAATTCCAGCCAGCATGTCTAGTTCCGGGAAAAGTCTCGATGGAGAGAAATCAGAGATACAGATAATGAAAGAGGAAGTGGATAGGTTGAGATAGCAGATAACAGAGATGCATCTAGCCTGGGCTAGGGGACAGTCATCACCAAGCCTTCCTACTCTTACACCAGCTCCGGAGCATCCACCCATTGACCCCTCAGCAAGTGCCCCGATCTATCCATATTATCAAGGGGAAAACCCTTATACACCCCAGGTTCCACCGACCAAACAAAATCCTCCTCCCCCGGTGACCCCTATTTTTGTGGCACCCCCACATGCTACTTTACAGAAGTCGTCCAGTGAGCCACTTTTTCAAATCCATGACAATCATTGCTATTCTCCCAAGCCTACCTTTAAGGCTCCTGAACCGCATTCACACACCCCTCACTGGGATAACCCGGCAGAACCGGAAAGGCACTTCAAAAGTTTGGAGCAGGAGGAAGTTATTCGGAAAGTTAAAAGCCTGGAGCAATCCTTCAGGAATATGCATGGTTTAGACAACCAAGTCAGTGTTGCTTACAAATATCTGTGCCCATTTCCAGATGTCCAGTTGCCCGTTGGGTTCAAAATTCCCAAATTTAATCTATATGAAGGGCATGGTGACCCAGTAGCTCATCTCCAAGGTTTCTGCAGCAAAATGCGAGGAGCCGAAGGGCGAGATGAAATCCTGATAGCTTACTTTGGTCAGAGCTTAGGAGGGTCTGCACTAGAATGGTACACCAGGCAAGATCCCAGCAGATGGTTTACATGGGATGACCTGACCCAAGCATTCATCGGCCAGTTTCAGTATAATCTTGAAATAATCCCTGATCGCTTATCATTACTGAAGTTAGAGAAGAAGCCCGCCGAAAGCTTTAGAGAATTTGGGTTCCGCTGGAGGGAACATGCAGCAAGGGTAGATCCACCAATGAGAGAAAACGAGATGGTAGATTACTTCCTGCAGACATTGGAGCCAACCTACTTCGGGCATTTGGTAATGTCTGTAGGTAAGTCATTTACCGAAGTAATAAAGATGGGAGCCATGATCGAGGAGGGCTTGAAAACTAACAAAATCATGAGCTATTCTGCTCTAAAGGCAACCACTCAAGCCATTCAAAGTGGCACTGAAGGAGTGCTTGGGAAGAAGAGAAAAGAAGAAGTTGCAGCGGTTGATTCAGGAGCCTGGTTTTGAGCCAGAGGCCCCGCACCCCAGTACAATCCACCACAGCCCCACCAAAAAAATTACTTCCACAGTCCATATAGCCACCCGCAACACTACTACCCGACACCGGATACTCACTTTACCGTCCATCATGCCCAGTCTTATGCCCCACCTCCCGTCCAGTCACCGTGGCCTGCGCCAACTCCACAAAATAATTACCCACCCCCAAGAGCATATAGGAACCCTACGGGTGTGGGTTTTCGTCCGAACCAAGCCTTCAAGAATGATAGAGCCCCAAAACCAAAGACTTTCACTCCCTTGGGAGAGTCTTACACCAGTTTGTTCCATCGATTGAAGCAGGTAGGATTGTTGAACCCAGTCGAGGCCAAATTGCCAAATCCTCCACCAAGAAATCTGGATCACTCTACAAATTGTGAGTATTGCTCGGGGTGCCCAGGTCACGACACAGAAAAATGTTGGAGATTGAAAACGGCTATCCTGGAACTTATCGACACTCGTCGAATTGAGGTCCAGACTCCAGCAGAACCCAACATTAACCAGAATCCGCCCCCAACCCATCATGAGACCAACATGATCGAGTTGGCACAGGTAGAAGAGGGACATGAGAAAACCTCTCAGACCGTGATGATGATCAGAGCTAGTGGGGTCAGAATGAAAAAGGGGCCAAGCCATGACAAGTCACTCATCCGAGAGAAGGAAGCACGAGATGGGTCGGAAGCAGAAAAAGGGAGTGCGAACAAAATACTTGTGAAACCAGAGGGGGTGAAGATAGTCGTACCAGGGGCAACAACCAAACTTGTCCTAACTGTAGCGGGTGTCCGTATAGACCCCCTCATCATCAAGCCGACAGTTCAGTTGCCGATAGCCGACAACAAAGCCATTCCGTGGAACTATGATTGGGTTACAATGACATACAAAGGAAAAGAGGTCAAGGAAGAAGTCTGTGAGGCACAAGGTTTGACTCGTTCAGGGAGATATTTTGTCCCTGCAGAATTAAGGAAGATCAATCCGGCAATGGTAAAACAGTCGGTAACTGACGGTGAAGCAGAGGAGTTTTTGAAGAAGATGAAGTTGCATGATTACTCTATCTTGGAACAACTCAAGAAAACCCCGGCTCAAATCTCATTACTGTCATTACTGATCCATTCTGAAGAACATCGACAGGCCTTAATGAAAATCCTAAATGAGGCCCATGTACCTGACAAGATCTCCGTCAGCCACCTGGAAAAGATTACGAATAGGATATTCGAGGCAAACCGGGTTACCTTCACTAATGATAAGCTGCCTGAGGAGGGTACCGAGCATAACAAAGCCCTATATCTTACGGTAAAATGTGAAGAGTTTGTGGTTACCAGGGTTTTGGTTAACAACGGTTCCAGTACGAACATCTGTCCCCTCTCTACATTGAACAAGTTGAAAGTGGATATCAGCAGGGTGCGCAAGAATCGCATCTATGTCCGGGGGTTCGACGGAGGAGGCAAGGAATCAGTCGGGGATATAGTGCTGGTACTGACAATCAGACCTGTGGAATTCACCATAGAATTTCAAGTGTTGGACATAATGGTCTCGTATAACCTTTTGATAGGACGGCCGTGGATCCATGCTGCAAAAGCGATCCCGTCTAGTCTACACCAGCTTGTCAAGTTCAAGTAGGATCGACAAGAGATTGTGCTCCATGGAGAAAATGATCTACAGCACGGCACCATCGTTCCCTTTGTTGAGATAATAGAGGACGTCGGGCCATGGGTGTATCAGATTTGCGATACGGTATCCATTAACAGAGTTCCAGAGGGGGAGTACATTCCTGACGACAAAGTAATCTCTGCAGACATCATGGTGGCTTACAAAATGCTGGGAAATGGTTTCGTGCCCGGCAAAGGTTTGGGTGCATCTCTGCAAGGTATTGTACATCCGGTCTCATTGCATGAAAATGCAGGGACGTTCGGTTTGGGATTTGAACCGACACCAGAATACATTGAGCGAGCTAAGAGAATCAAATAGAAGACATGGGTACTACCAAAGCCCGTTTCGCGACTCTCCCAATCCTTTGTCAAGTCCGGGATCAAAAGGCATCCGACAACAAGGACTTCTGGCCCTATGATCAGACCAGATGAAGAGTTTCTGAGAAAGTTCGAGGATCTGTTCTCGGATGTGTGCATGTTAGAAGATGGTGAAGAGCCCAGCCATGCTGAAATACAATTTGTGGGGCCACAAACAAAATTAAATAATTGGGATGCTACTCCTCTTCCTACCCGAAATGAGTCTTGGTAGTCTGCTTTGTGTTTGTCTTTCAAGTTTTGTTTGGGACTATCCCATGGTTGTAGTCCATTTCATTTTGCTTCCCCGTTTGGGTTAGAGTGTGAAAACCTTGTTTTCTTGTACTTTCCAATTAATGAAATTTTGTTCCTTTCTCTTCTAATTTTGTTTATTTTTTCTTTTACTTTCATTTCCAGCTTTCTTTCAACTGATCTTAATGATATGGCATCCCTAAAAGATAATCAACCCAGTCTAGGTCAATTTGGTTCAGAAATAATAATAAGAAACGATGAGAGTGAATCAGAATACGACGAAGATGAAGCCTTAGAAGAAATCGGCGAGGAATTGAGTCAATTTGAGGAAAAGCCCAAACCCAATCTAAATGATACAGAGGCTGTTAATCTTGGGGATACGGATGATGTTAAAGAAAGCAAAATAACTGTCCATCTCGAACCAAACCTCAGAGAAAAATTAATCAAGACACTTGTGGAATTCAAAGATGTTTTCGCATGGTCGTACGATGACATGCCGGGACTCAGCACTGATCTAGTGGTTCACAAATTACCCTCTGACCCGGCATGCCCTCCCATCAAGAAAACCTACGGAAGTTTAAGACGGAGATGAGTGTAAAGATCAAGGAGGAAGTGACCAAGCAACTACAAGTGAAAGTCATTCGTGTCACTCGATACCCCGATTGGTTAGCTAACGTAATACCGGTGCCAAAGAAAGACGGAAAGATCAGAGTATGTGTTGACTACCGCAATCTTAACAAGGCAAGCCCTAAGGATAATTTTCTGCTTCCCAATATCCATATCTTAATTGATAATTGCTCCGGGCATGAGATCGGATCCTTTGTGGACTGCTATGCGGGATATCATCAAATTTTAATGGATGAAGAGGACGCATAAAAGACGGCTTTTATCACACCATGAGGAACTTACTGCTACCGGGTAATGCCATTCGGCCTGAAGAATGTAGGGGCGACATACATGAGGGCGATGACTACAGTGTTTCATGATATGATACACAAAGAAATTGAAGTGTACGTGGATGATGTGATCATAAAATCTAGACGTCAAGAAGACCACATAGCCGACCTCACGAAGTTTTTCCAAAGACTTTGAAGATATGATATTAAGCTCAATCCGGCCAAATGTGCGTTCGGGGTTCCGTCAGGAAAGTTGCTAGGATTCATCGTCAGCCGACGAGGCATTAAGTTGGACCTATCAAAGATCAAGTCCATCCAAGAGCTACCCCCGCCAAAGAACAAAACAGAGGTAATGAGTTTGTTGGGAAGATTAAATTATACCAGTAGGTTTATTGCTCAGCTTACAGCAACCTGCGAACCCATATTCCGTCTATTTAAGAAAGACGCTGCGATAGAATGGACGACAGAATGTCAGGAAGCGTTCGACCAAATCAAAGGATATCTGTCAAACCCGCCCGTACTAGGTCCGCCTGAACCTGGTAGACCTCTGATTCTTTATCTATCGGTCTTGGAGAATTCGTTCGGCTGCGTACTGGGGAAGCATGATCTTACTGGTAGAAAGGAACGTGCCATTTACTATCTCAGTAAGAAATTCACAGTCTACGAGGTTAAATACACTCATTTGGAGAAGATCTGTTGTGCCTTAACTTGGGTAGCCCAAAAGTTGAAACATTATTTGTATTCCTACACTATTTACCTCATTTCACGTTTGGATCCATTGAAGTATATTTTCCAGAAGCCTATGCCTACAGGGAGGTTAGCAAATGACAAATATTACTTACAGAATTCGACATCATCTATATGACGAGGACGGCTGTGAAAGCTCAAGCCCTAGCAGATCATTTAGCTGAGAATCCTATCAATGATGGATATGAACCTTTGAGGACGTATTTTCCAGACGAAGAAGTGTTGCAAATTGATGGGTTAGAACTAACCAAGGATCCAAGGTGGAAGCTTTTCTTTGATGGAGCGGCGAACGCAAAAGGAGTCGGAGTAGGGGCTGTGCTTATCTCTGAAATAGGACATCATTAGCCTGTTACTGCTCAACTGCATTTTCATTGTACAAACAATATGGCTGAGTACGAGGCATGCATCTTAGGGTTGCGATTAGCGGTGGATATGGATGTACAGGACGTCTTGGTCTTGGGGGACTCGGACCTTCTGGTACATCAGATTCAGGGAGAATGGGAAACAAGAGATTTGAAGCTTATCCCATATCGTCAATGTTTGCATGATCTGACTAAGCATTTTCGGTCAGTAAAATTCAGACATATCCCAAGAATGCATAATAAGGTTGCCGATGCTTTAGCTACTTTGGCATCGATGTTACATCACCCGGATAAGATTTATGTTGATCCGTTACATATTCAGGTTCAGAATCAACATGCTTATTGCAATATGGTAGAGGAAGAAATGGATGGCGAGCCATGGTTTCATGATGTCAAAGAATACCTCATGTTTGGAATATACCCAGAGCAGGCAACTGGAGATCAAAAGAGAGCTATTCGGCGGTTGGCAAATGGATTTTTCCTTAGTGGAGGGGTGCTGTACAAAAGAACCCCAGATTTGGGATTGTTGAGATGTATAGATGCAGGTCAAGCCACAACAGTGATGACATAGATACATGCCGGAGTTTGTGGGCCACATATGGGCGAATATGTATTGGCAAAGAAGATTCTTCGAGTAGGATATTATTGGCTCACTATGGAGCGTGATTGTATAAGTTTCGTATGAAGATGCCATCAATGTCAGATACACGGAGATCTGATTCATTCTCCGCCGACCGAATTGCATACAATGTCAGCGCCGTGGCTATTTGTTGTGTGGGGTATGGATGTTATCGGACCTATAGAACCTGCGGCTTCCAATGGTCATAGGTTCATTCTGGTAACTATCGATTATTTTACCAAGTGGGTGGAGGCTAAAACCTTCAAATCCGTGACTAAGAAGGCGGTAGTGGACTTCGTGCATTCCCACATCATCTGTAGGTTTGGAATCCCAAAGGTAATCATCACGGATAACTGTGCCAATCTTAATAGCGGATTGATGAAGAAGGTATGTCAACAATTCAAGATTACACACCGAAACTCCACACCATATCTTTCCAAAGCAAATGGTGCGGTTGAGGCAGCAAACACGAATATAAAGAAGATATTGAGAAAGATGGTAGAAGGGTCTAGGCAATTGCATGAAAAGTTACCACTTGCACTGTTGGGTTATCGCACTACCGTCCAAACTTCAGTAGGTGCAACTCCTTACTTGTTGGTGTATGGAACTGAAGCAGTAATACCAATAGAAGTTGAGATCTCATCCCTCCAAATTGTCGCTGAAGCTGAGATTGACGATGATGATTGAGATTGATTGAGATTGATTGATGAAAAGAAATTGACAGCAGTATGTCATGGCCAATTGTATCAAAAGAGAATGGCGAGAGCATATAACAAGAAGGTACGTCCCAGGAAATTTGAAGTGGGACAGCAAGTGCTGAAGAGAATTCTACCACATCAGGCTAAAGCAAAAGGCAAGTTCGCTCCAAATTGGCAAGGACCGTTTGTTGTGACTAGAGTATTATCCAATGGCGCTCTATGTCTAACTGATATCGAGGGAAGATGCACCAATATGGCTATCAATTCTGATGCAATCAAGAGATATTATGTGTAATTCTTTAATGTATTTGTCAACGTTTGGTTTCGTTTGTTTGTATTTGGCATTTTTCGGAGAATGAAATGACAGATGCAATTTTTCTACTACCCAGACACTTTAACCCTTGTTTTCCCCTTTGAGCCTTAATTATTATTTCATATACCCTCTTTTGGAATCCTCAATGAATATGTATAACAAAATAGAAAAAGAAACAAAGAAAAGTCACAAGAAAAAGTGAACTACGTTCGACCTGATTCCTCAAAGAGGATACGTAGGCGCCACACGACTCGGTCATAGTGTAACAAAAATCAAAGATTCCCCAAGCAACAAAACTGGGGCAGAAGTCATGTTTTGTTTGAAAAGAAAGTGTCGATTCCAAAAGTTGTAATGAGCTACTCGTTGAGGTTGCATCCCTTTTCTCTAGCCCCGTACACAAAAACAATATGAATGACCAAAAAGACCTCTCGATCAGTATTTGAGAAATGCCGAGTCACGCAAAGGAAAGCCGAGAATGACACCCCGATCTTTGACTGAATCCATGACTCACAAGTTGAAAATGGATAGCCCATTAGAGGGAATCTCGTTGATAGTACCCCAGCCCTCGGCAGAGAAAGAAAGCAAAATGAGAGAGTCTTAACGGTGGAAACCCTCGCGGGCACCTTAAGGCGAAGAAAGCCGAGAGAAATAAAATGAGAGTCTTATGGTGAAAACCTTTACAGGAACCCTAAGGCGACAGGAGGACGAGAGAAATGAGAGAATCTCATTAGTGAAAACCCCTTGAAGGGCACTATGAGGTGACAAGGTGAGATGGTTGCGAGGTGTCTGCATGGGACGAGCTTGGGACATTGTTTACTTCTAGCAAAACAAAGCCGTCAGAAAAGCGATTGACATAAATAGACTGGGTAGATTAATCTCAAAGGTACGACATAACCATTGGATTGGTTATACATTCAGATAATCTTTTCCCAGTCTTGGGCTCAGAAAAGTTTTCCTTTTATTTTTGCGGCCAGCATTCTTTTTATTTTTATTTTACCTATCATTTTTCTCTCTCTTTAAAGATTTTTTTTGTTTATGTCGAAAATTGATTTGTCAAAGCTTACTACCAAGTCGCCCAAAGCGGTACAAAGGAAGATGAGTAGGCGCGGAACAAGGCAATAAGTCAAAAAGACGTTCTGATGTTAGGACTGGAATGACAGGTTGGTTGGAAGGTTCAAAGGAATTACAGAGTAGGGCGGAGAATGGTAGGAACACAAATTACACATCCGGAAGATAGTTTCTCCAAACAGGTCGTCGACTAAGAGGGTCGGACCATACTGAGGCTGGAATAAAAAGGAGAGATGAGAGATCATCCGCGGCAAGAACACCATCCCCCAGCAAGTATCAACGTCACCCCCAAAGTTCGAGGAAGGCAAAGCAACTAAAAGAGAAAAGGAAAACCGCCCCAGTGAGAGCGGAACGACCACTCACCGCATTTTTGAAACTAACAATTTTTCTTTGATTTGAAGTAGGAAAAGAGGGTTCGTCGGAGGAAAAACATGCCACAAAGAAGGTTATCAAACTGGGGCAGAAAATTTACTCCCATTGCAAAAATTTTCTTGAAATCAAATAGCCAGTTGGTGAAGATAGAAGGCAACACAAGATTCTGGGAGGAAGGAAAATACCAGCTTCGAGTGGAATAGTTTTGAAAAAGGCCAGACAACACGAGGAAGTGATCTTTGAACCCGGGTTATCCCCAGCAATCTTGAAAGAAGCCAGTTAACACAAGAGAATGATCCTGGAACTAGGTTTTATCCCCAACAGCTTTGAGGGAAAGAAAAGTTGCGACAAAAGAAGTTATACCCCAAGCAGACAGAACAAAGTGAGAGAACTTGTGTTCGGAAAGCAAGAGGCAGGTATTATCCCCAGCAGTTCGGAAGAATGAAATGCTGAAAAGTTCCCCCGGCGACATTATATCCTACAGTTTTCAAGAGAGAAGAGTGCGAGTCTTAAAGGAAGTTGGGAAAGAAAAAGGGATTCCCCGATAGTATAGTCACCAGCGGACAACATTTCAGATCCCCAACGATCTCAAAATAAAACCAAAGTTTGAAAAAAAAAATGGAAAGGGATGGAATAAAGAAAATATTCCCAGCAGCATTATCCCCAGCATGTAAGTGAACAATCCTAAAGATTATCCCCAGCAGTCAGGAGGGAAAACAACCCGACCCAGGAGGAAAGCAATTCTGGAGTAAGGTAACTCAGAAGAAAGGATGGTTTAAGAAGCGATTGAGGAAGAAGAAAGTGGTGCAGGAAACGAAGGAAGACGATAGGGATGGGATGAAGTTATAAAGTTATTATTGAAGTCAGGTGCCCGCCTGAAGAATGGAATGGCGATTTATTGCAGAAGCTTATTGTTGAATTCAGGTGCCCGCCTGAAGAATGAAATGACAATTTATTTTCAGAGTTTGTTGTTGAAGTCAGGTGCCCGCCCGAAGAATGGAGTGGCGATTTATTTTCAAAGTTTGTTATTGAAGTCAGGTGCCCGCCTGAAGAATGGAATGGCGATTTATTTTCAAAGTTTGTTGTTGAAGTCAGGTGCCCGCCTGAAGAATGGAATGGTGATTTATTTTCGAAGTTTGTTGTTGAAGTCAGGTGCCCGCCTGAAGAATGGAGTGGCGATTTATTTTTCAAAGTTTGTTGTTGAAGTCAGGTGCCCGCCTGAAGAATGGAGTGGCGATTTATTTTTCAAAGTTTGTTGTTGAGGTTTGGTGCCCGCCTGAAGAATGGAGTGGCAATTTATTTTCGAAGTTTGTTATTGAAGTCAGGTGCCCGCCTGAAGAATGGAGTGGCGGTTTATTTTCAAAGTTTGTAGTTGAGGTCAGGTGCCCGCCTGAAGAATGGGGTGGCGAGTTATTTTCAATGTTTTGTTGTTGAGGTCAGGTGCCCGCTTGAAGAATGGAGTGGCAATTTATTTTCAAAATATGTTATTGAAGTCAGGTGCCCACTGAAGAATGGAATGGCGATTTATGATTAGAGTTTGTCGATGAAGTCCGAAGCCCGCCGGAAGAACAGAACGGCATCTCACTTTCTAAGATGTGATAAGGATAGTTGAACAATCGGAAAGTGGCAGGGTATAACGGAAATCCCCAGCATAAACCCAAGGTCAAGAATCGGTAGGAAGGCAACAAGGATCCAGAAAAGATAGATTCAGAATTCGAAGGAATATAAATCGAGGATCACAAGGAAGGAATCAACGGTTTGAGTTAGGCAATCAAGATAGGCTGAAATAACAATGTCAGAAGAGAAGAAGCATTGGAAGAAACATCAAGTCCGACAAAATAGCAAGGAACATGGGAAAGTCAAGATGAAGAGATAGATAAGATTTTGCAATACTGTAACTTAGTATAGCTTCTTATTTTTTGTTTAGCATGGTGTAATAAGGAGATCAGTTAAGCAGTAGCATCAACAGCAACAACAGTAACTGCAAGATCATAACCGTCATGGTAGTCCCAGCTACCAAAACTTCCCGAACTACATTGACCTGATTCCCTTTTAGCCAGGGATATGTAGAAGACCTTTTGCAGCAAAGGTTCAGTCAAACTTTTCCAAAAAATGCTTCACACGGAGTACTCAAACGGGCAAAAATCGCTCGTATCCGTTCACTTGTCTTTGCACTAAAACTTTCCATGTTTCCGCGCAAAGAGGGGCAGCTGCGAGCATGTGATTTTTGCCCTATATGAGAATTACTCCCAAAAATTCAAAATAAAAGAGTTTCGTGTTGCTTGCAATATTTGTGGATTTTATGTTATTTTTCTCTTATTGTTTGCGTTTGTGTGCCCATGTTTATTTGTTTAAATAAATAAATAATACAAAATATATTGCATTTAGTTTATAAAAGTTCAAGTTGGCAATTAAAGGCGATTAAGTTTGTTTTATGAAAATGAAAAAATCACAAAATAATGTATTTTTTGCATTTTTACCATTTATTGTCCAATTGTGTGATTTTATTTTATTTTTTGGTATTTAATTATGTGTGTGTAGGCAATTAAAATTTTATTAAATTTGAATCCACAAATACTTTGGATTTTATCATATATTAAATATGTATTAGTCCAAATGATACTATGGGCTAGTATAATCAGGCCGATTATTTAAATATTAAATAAGTTGATTTAAATAAAAGTCCAATGTAATATTGGGCCAGCCCGTCTGTGGGTCTTCTATCAAATGGACCAACCCATAAGCCTCAAGCCCAATAATCTACTAGGGTTTTCTTGGAGATTACCCCACCCCACACCTATATAAAGGGGTCAAGGGAGAAGGCTAAGGCACAAGCAAGTAAGCATAAGGAAAGGCTAAAGAAGCTTTGAAGGATAGCATCAAGGTCTCCATCCATATCTGCTATCATCGTCTGTGGTCAAATTCCAAAAGCGAACTCAAGTCATAGGCGGACGACTTCAAATCTTCCATTCGTGATAACTGCAACATCAAATCCTAGTTCGTGACGAGCTTCAAATCGTTCGTGACGTACTACAAATCTGAAATCCGTCAAGTTCAAGATCAAGCTTTCAAGCTCTTGAACCATCATCCGTGACGAGAAGAATCAGAGGACTACATCTCTTTAGATTTAGATATATTCTAGAGATTTTAACCCCATCACTTGAATTTAAATATAATATTTGTCGCTATTTTTCTTGTCTTGATTATTATTTTTCAGGAGCGAAATTTAGTTGTTACAAATTTTGGCACGCCCAGTGGGACAAGCTCTACCTCTCATCTCTTCTCAACTCTCGACATTCAAGATCACTAAGATGGCTTCGAAGAAGATCAACTCAAAAGTTGCTGACTCCAAGTTTTCTTCTGACGTGGAAAGTATCCTGAACGTTACTATGGGGAGTCTTGGGCCAATCACCCGGAAAAAAGCGAGCGTCTTGGGACAACAAGCACTCCGGGTGTCGTCTGCACTAATGCACACATTGAGATCTTCATCATTCGAAGACGAAAGGTCCTCCGCTAGCAAGTCAGAGAGAGGAGATAATATTGCAGAAGTTGTGGAGAAAGCTCTTGCTCAACTTACTTTATACAACACCAAGAGTCGGCTTACCCAACCTGATGATGAAGTCTTAAGGGTTGTTTCTACACCAATCTCTCCACATGACATGTTCCAAACTGAGTTCAATCCGTGTGAAGGTCTCAGTTATTTTTCATCGTCTGCGATAATCATGGAGGCAATGATGACTAACACTTCGACAATGGGGAGCAACTTGCAAACCTGACAAAGGCGATTGATGGCTTAACAAAGTATGCTCAAGATCAACATGTCCGTATCGCAAAATTAACAGGCATAGTTGAAAGCATGATGGATGGAGAGTCAAGTCATGCACCTGGAAAGCTTCATGTCTCCTCCGAAGGATCAATTCCCATAGAACAATTGAAGGAATTCATTATGGGGACTATCAAGGATAAGTATGAGGTTGCTTCAAAGTCCTCTCTCACATACGCAAAGCCATATACCTCAAGAATCGATAGCTTGAAGATGCCTGCCGGCTATCAACCTCCCAAATTTCAGCAATTCGACGGCAAAGGAAATCCAAAGCAACATGTCGCGCACTTTGTTGAAACATGCAACAATACAGGGACTTATGGAGATTACCTTGTCAAGCAGTTCGTCCGCTCACTAAAGAGGAATGCTTTTGATTAGTACACCGACCTCGAGGCCGGATCCATCGATAGTTGGGACCAATTGGAACAAGAGTTTCTCAATCACTTTTACAGCACGAGGCGTACTGTGAGCATGGTGGAACTTATGAATACTCGCCAATGAAAAGATGAACCAGTTATTGACTTTATCAACCGATGGAGGAATGCAAGCCTTAACTGTAAAGATAGGTTAAGCGAAGCTTCTGGCATAGAGATGTGCATCCAAGGAATGCATTGGGGACTTCGTTGCATCTTGCAACGAATTAAGCCTAGGACATTTGAAGAACTTGCCACCCGTGCTCATGATATGGAGTTGAGCATGGCTTCTGCGGGAAATGAAGGGCTGCCCATCTACGAACCTCGCAAGGGAAGGGATAAGCAAGAAGTCAAGAAATGGAGCAAGTTCGTGTCCAAGAATGAAAGCAAAGAATCCATGAACGTCAATGCCTCTCCTTTGAAGTTTACTACCAAGGTGAGCAAGAAACAGAGTATGAAAACTACTTCCTCTCAAGACAATGCAAATCCGAAGTTGACCCTCAAAGAGATGCAAGAAAAGGAGTACCCATTTCTAGACTCTAATGTGCCTGTAATATTTGAAGAACTCCTAAGTTAAAACTTATTGAGCTGCCAGAAATGAAGCGGCCAGGTGAAGCTGGAAAAAATAATGACCCGAATTACTGCAAATACCATCGGCTTGTAGGTCACCCTCTTGAGAAGTGCTTTGTTTTCAAGGACAAAGTTATGGATTTGGCTCGTCAAAAGAAGATCGAGCCCGAAGACGAAAAGGAAAGCACAAACCATGTGTCTATTACCTTTGGCTCATTCGATCCGATTGTTGCGACCAAAACACTCACGCAAGTGTACTCGATCTACAAGTAATATAGTAGTAAGTAGAGTATCGTTCCCACGAGGAATTATGATTAACTTATTGACTGATTTAGACTAAACTAATTATCAATTCAAACTAGACTATCACAAGATGTATCTAAAACTTATTAATAATAGAGCAATAATTCAAGGTAAAATTACTACACCAATTACAATTTATGTTTATAACAATTTTGGAAAATATATTTCAGGGCCATGGATTTGTTAGTAATCATGCTATTTTTCTACTTAGAATTGATTTATTTAATTATCCGGGTTGTTGATTATAAGGTTAATAATATTCATAAGAATCTTTCGAGTTCTTATGAATCTATCCAAGTTAAATCAAGATCTATATTTCTATGATATTAATATTCACAAGAATGCATTTCAAACTCTTATTATTTAACCAAACAAGGCAATTAAGTATATATCTATCTTAATTGCAAATCCTTCACTCGATGCCCGAGATTCAAAACATGTTCTATTTGATTTTATATGCAACCAAGAATTTCCTTTGTCAAGTTTAATTCAAAGTTCGTAGATAATATTTCACTGTTAGCTACGCAGTAAAATAATTAAGATCAAAATCAAATAAACAACCCATATCTATAACTTCAATAATATCAATCCAAGCTTCAAATAACAAGATTAACTAACATCCATGACCCTAGAATACTAAAGAGTTTAGCTACTCATGTTCATACTAAAATCAATAATATTGATGTCTAAAATACTACAAAGAAGAATACAAGATGAAAGTTTAGATGAACTCTTTAATTTGATGCACTTCAAAGCTTTGATCTTCAATTCCTTGCTTAGCTCCAAGAGGACTTCAATGACTTTTCTTCAAAATGTTCTCTCTAGGATGAATAGTGTAAATCCACAATCATCCTATGTTCAAATCTGATCTCCTCTATTATGCACCGTATCTTTGTTTTATCCCATAGTGGAATCCACTCTTAGTTGACAAAATAGTAACTCCATAATGAATTTCCGGAACTGGACTAGCGCGGGCAAGCTTATGGCCGCGCTAGTGCCTGCGCTAGTGTGGTAATATTTGGTCCGGATTTTTGGACTAGCGCGGGCAAGCTTAAGGCCACGCTAATGCCCGCGCTAGTGAGGCTTGATCTCTTTTGTCTTCTTTTGCTCAATTTTTCCACATTGTTTACCATCATAAACACTCACATGCATAATTAACTCCTGTGAAACAGTAAAATCACATTTAGAGCTAATTTTATCATTAATTATAATCATATGACAGTAATTTCTTATTAATTTAGAGCATATATATATAGGCTGTATTGCACAATTTAGCCCATTATCAACACCCCACACTTAATCTATTGCTAGTCCTCGAGCAATCATACTAAACTTATAAAAGAGTCATCAACTAAACCATTTTACCTTAATGTTTGACACCTAGAACAAAACTCGTACATTACACCTAGGAATATAACATTCTAGTTTCTGGACTAACTTTCAAGTGCTAGACAATATTTACACTTCTTTGAAATACTCTATATAAAGATTAAGATTTGCTTATCTGTTACAAGTCATATGCCCTCACGATTTTATCAACATTACATATGTCAATATGTACAAAAGAATTCCCTAATTATTTACAACAAGACAATTTCACTCACACTCACAAAAGAAGTCACATGCATGCAAATAGTACCATAAGCTTGCCCTTAATGTAAATCTCTACTAATACAGGCTTGTTCGATCAAAAATCAATTATGACTTTTTCTTCTAGTTGTAATGTTGGTTAAAGGGCTGGTAAGATTTATTTTGGGATTAGTGACTAGCACTCCTAAGCACTTTAACACATTACTCAATCATTTTTTTAGCGCAAATTCTTCAATCTTAATAACAATTGCATCAATCAATCAATTCACTCCTAGCAGTGTTCCATTTTTCTTTTATGTACTGCTTTAATTCATACTCAACTGGCATTAAGAAAACAATATGCACAAAATTATACAGTTTTTTTTAACAAGAACTGTAACAAAATTTACATGCACCTTTCTCACTTTCATTGGTTCCATTCACAAATCAACTTGTTCTAATGAAACATCTTCTATCACGCCAAAAACCCCGTCTAGGGCCACTAGAGGACAACGGCTAGACCGCATGGAGCTCGAAATTGCAGAAATAAAAACTTCAGTAAATGATTTGGCAGGAAGTGTTGGGCAATTGCAAAATCAACAGAAGAAGTCCGAAAAGAAGATAATGGGATGGCTACGAGCTTTGGGTAGGGCTTGCAATGTTGATGCCAACTCAGTCTCTGATCAAGAGTAAAGCTTCAGATTGACGCTTACGAGGATCCATTTAACCTGCCAAAAATTGAAGGTTAACAATGTTCACTCTGGTGATCAATCCGGACTACTTAGACTTCATCCTTAAATTGACCACAATATTACCTTCATAGAGACATTTTATCAAACATGTTGTGAGCATGTTTGATATAATGCCTTAAACAACATTCTAAAAGGATGTTTTTTCATCCACAACAACCAAACAACATTCTAACATTACAAACTATATTACACTAGAATTTTCAACCCAAAATAAGAACAAAATATACCACAATATGCATATAAACATGACCTATAACATATTCATTCATATGAACAACATAATAAAGAAACAAACTCTACATAATGATTCCAATTACTTGAGTAATTATAACAATAAGTTGCATAGACAAACTTAATCTATAAACTAAGTAGTTAATTATTTCTTTTTCAAAAAGAAAAATAACAAAAAAAATGAAATTAATTCACAAAGTAAAAAAAATTTCAAGATTAAACACATCAAAGTAAAGAAAAAGAGAAGAAAACATACCTTAATAGAGAATGTATTGAACAATTTGGATGATTGAGGAGTGGGAAGAGTTGATTTTGGAAGAAGAAGAGAAGTGGGGCGTTAGGGTTGTGATATATGGTGAAGGAATTGGGGAGTTTATGTATTTAGGGGTTTGGGGTATGTAATATACTTAAAACCATCTTAAAAACACGGAAAAATCACTGGACTAGCGCGGGCATTAGCGCGGCCGCGCTAGTCTAGCACGGGTTAGACCAGTGAGAATCCCATTAGCGCGGGCACTAGCGCGGCCGCGCTAATGGGCGTAAAAAAAATTATTATTATTATTTTTTTTTACAAATTAAACTCATAATTATCAACACATTATTAACACCCAAACAAACTAAAACAAAGAAAATAACACAATAAAAAAAAATATTTCAAATATCGCTATTATTGGGTTGCCTCCCAATAAATGCCTGATTTACTGTCGCGGCACGACTCCTCAATTTATCAAACATCATTGAGTTCGACCGAGGTCTTGTGACGATTAACATCACCCCCCCCCCCAATAATGTTTCACTCTTTGTCCATTCACCAGAAAAGTGTCATTTGAGTTTTGGCCCCTCAATTCTATTGCTCCGTAGGGACTTACACTTACCACCACAAAAGGTCCTGACCAACGGGATTTTAGCTTTCTCGGAAAGAGTTTCAACCTAGAATTAAATAACAAAACTTGTTGCCCCGGCTCAAACTCACGATGTTGGATATGCTTATCGTGCCATCTCTTGGTTCTTTCTTTGTACAACTTGGCATTTTCATAAGCATTCAATCTAAACTCATCAAGTTCATTGAGTTGTAACAGCCTTTTTTCACCAACCAAATCCATATCCACATTTAACTTTTTGATTGCCCAATAAGCTTTGTGTTCAAGTTCAACAGGCAAATGACATGCCTTTCCATAAACTAACCTGTATGGAGAAGTACCGATTGGAGTCTTGTATGCGGTTCGGTAAGCCCACAAAGCATCTTCTAATTTAACAGACCAATCCTTCCTGTTTGCATTAACTGTTTTCTCCAGAATCTGTTTTATCTCTCGATTAGATACTTCAACTTGACCACTTGTTTGAAGGTGGTATGCAGTAGCAACTTTGTGTTTTATCCCATATTTTGATAAAATATTTTTAAACAGTTTGTTGCAAAAATGTGTTCCTCCGTCACTTATCAACACCTTTGGAGTTCCAAAGCGTGTGAAAATGTGTTTCTTAACAAAACTTACCACAACTTTTGCATCATTCGTAGGAAGAGCAATGGCTTCAACCCACTTATACACATAGTCTACTGCAACCAGAATGTATCTATGACCATTAGAACCTGGAAATGGTCCCATGAAGTCAATTCCCCATACATCAAACAATTCCACCACCAAAATATTCTGCAAAGGCATCTCATTTCTCTTTGTGATTGTACCTGTTCTTTGACACCTGTCACAAGTTTTAACAAACGCATGAGCATCTTTAAATAAAGATGGCCAGTAAAAACCTGATTGGAGAACCTTTTGTGCTGTTCTATCTCCACCATGATGACCTCTATATGAAGAAGAATGACAGTCATGCAAGATGGCATTCATTTCTTCTTCAGGTACACACCTTCTTACCAATTGGTCAACACATTGTTTGTAGAGAAAGGGCTCATCCCACATATATGATTTCACATCATGGAAGAATTTTCTCCTTTTATCCGCTGTGATTTCTGATGGCATCACTCCACTTGCAATATAATTTACAAAGTCGGCATACCATGGAGTTTCATTAGATGTTATGGCCAACAGATGTTCATCAGGGAACGTTTCTTTTATTGAGTCTCCTTCAATCACATGACTTCTGTTTTCCAATCTGGACAAATGATCCGCCACTTGATTCTCAGTACCTTTTCTATCACGTATCTCCATGTCAAATTCCTACAAAAGAAGAACCCATCGGATTAGTCTTGGCTTTGCATCTTTCTTTGCAAATAGATACTTGATAGCCGAGTGGTCAGTATAGACTATGACTTTAGTTCCTACTAGGTAGGATCTAAACTTGTCAAATGCCCATACTACTGCAAGTAATTCTTTCTCTGTGACAATGTAATTCATTTGAGTGGGATTTAGAGTTCTGCTCGCATAATGAATGGAGTAAAACATTTTCTCCTTCCTCTGTCCCAACACAGCACCAATGGCTATATCACTTGCATCACACATTAATTCGAAAGGCAGTTCCCAATCTGGAGCAACAATGATTGGTGCAGAGACCAATTTTCTTTTAAGCTCTTCAAATGCCTTCAGACAAGCATCATCAAAATTGAATGGTGTATCTTTCTCAAGGAGCCTGCAAAGAGGAGATGAAATTTTTGAAAAATCTTTAATGAATCTTCGATAAAATCCTGCATGACCTAGAAAACTGCGTATGCCCTTAACAGATATGGGTGGGGGCAATTTTTCAATTGCTTCCACTTTTGCCTTGTCTACTTGCAATCCGTTCTTGGACACTTTGTGCCCTAGGACAATACCTTCTCTTACCATGAAATGGCATTTTTCCCAATTCAAGACCAAGTTGGTCTCTTCACATCTGGCTAGCACTTTATCGAGATTAGTTAAACATTTATCAAAAGATCATCCGAAAGTAGAGAAATCATCCATAAATACTTCTACAAATCTCTCGACCATATCAGTGAAAATGGCCATCATACACCTTTGAAATGTCGCAGGTGCATTGCAAAGACCAAATGGCATTCTTTTGAACGCATACGTGCCATAAGGACACGTAAAAGTGGTCTTCTCTTGGTCCTCTAGGGCTACAGTTATTTGATTATACCCAGAGTAACCATCCAGGAAGCAGTAATACTCCTGGCCGGCCAATCGATCAAGCATTTGATCCATGAAAGGAAGAGGAAAGTGGTCCTTCCTGGTGGCATTATTCAATTTTCTGTAATCAATACAAATTCTCCACCCTGTGACAGTTCTTGTTGGTATTAAATCGTTATTATCATTAACTATCACAGTTATACCCCTCTTCTTAGGAACACATTGAACTGGACTCACCCACTTACTGTCAGAGATAGGAAATACAATACATGCATCAAGCCATTTGATCACCTCTTTCCTTACCACTTCTTTCATGTTAGGATTGAGGCGACGTTGGTGTTCTATACTTGGTTTGTATCCTTCCTCCATTAGGATTTTATGCATGCAAAACGCAGGACTAATACCTTTAATGTCTGACATTGTCCACCCAATGGCTTTCTTGTGCTCTCTCAATACTCTTAGCAATTTTTCCTCCTGCAATTCAGATAAATCAGAAGAAATGATAACATGCAATGTATCAGAACTACCCAAATAAGCATAATTCAAGTGAGATGGTAGTGGCTTAAGCTCCAATTTCGGGGCTTCCTCAATTGATGGCTTTGGAGGAGGTCCATGTGGCCTGTTCAACGGTTCAAAAGGATATGTTCCTTGCAAGTATGCACAAGATGTATCAAGGATGTACATCATCTCTTCAACCTCTTCATCTGTTGCCAAATTATCAAATATGGTAAGTGCTTTCTCTAATGAATCATTGAGATACACAGTTGAATCACAATTTTGTTCATCATTCTCAATCACGGATATCATAGAAAGTTCCTCATATTGACAAGGAAGTTGAATTGCTTTGTATACGTTAAACACCGCTTCCTCATCATCAACCCTTAGAATCATCTTCCCTTCTTTCACTTTAATGATCGCATCACCAGTAGCTAGCAAAGGTCACCCAAGAATGATTGGCACCAATTCATCTCCTTCATAATCAAGAATAATGAAATCCGCAGGAAAGATGAATTTCCCAATCTGCAACAATACATCTTCTATCACCCCTTCAGGGTGTGCTATGGACCTGTCTGCTAACTGCAACATCACAGTGGTTGGTCTAGGAGCTCCAAGACCCAATTGTTTAAACAATTACAAGGGCATTAAATTTATGCTCGCCCCCAAGTCACAAAGATCCCGACCTACATCGATATCCCCAATACGCACAGGAATTGTAAAACTACCGGGATCTTTAAGCTTTTGTGGAAGCTTGTTTTGTACCCTGGCAGTGCACTCTTCAGTAAGTGCGACTGTTTCATATTCAGTCAATCTCCTTTTATGAGCCACTATATCTTTGATGTACTTAGCATATTTAGGGATTTCTCGAAGTACATCAACAAGTGGAATGTTTAATTGAACTTGGATCAACATGGACAGAAATTTACTGAACATTCTATCATCATTCTTCTTTTGCAATCTTTGGGGAAAAGGTGGGGGTGGTCTTGGAACTTCCACGGGTTCAAGACTTTCAGTAGTCTTCTTTGGATCATTTATCAATTTAGGGATCAATTCTCCCTCGGGCACAAATTTCTCTTTCTTTTTCTTTGAGGTTTCCTCAAGTTCTCTCCCACTTCTAAGTGTTATAGCACTTACCTGTGGGTTCTTTTCCGTGTCACTGGGAAGAGCTCCTGTAGGTCTAGTATTCTAGTTCGTTGCTATCTTCCCCATCTGCCTTTCTAGATTCCTAACATCAGTTCTGAGCTGCTGATTGTCGATCAACAACTTTTTTAGCAAATCATTTGTACTTTCTTCCACCTGCTGAGGTGGTCTATGAGGTTGATTAAAACCCCCTTGCGGTCTGTACTGATTGGGATTTTGCTCATTTCCTCCCCATGAGAAGTTAGGATGATTCCTCCAATTTGCATTGTAGGAATTACCATACTGTGCGTGCTGATTTGTTGGGCCTCTGTTTTGTTGTCCTACATAATAAATAGATTCTGGATTCGTTGGACACATATCACTTGTATGGCTATCACCACACATTTCACAGCAAATAGCCATTTGTTGAACCTGTTGCATGGGTTGAGGTTGTTGCATTGTCATCCTTGTCATCTGGTTGGATAGCCTTGCAATTTCAGCTCTCATTGTCGATACATCATCCAGCTCAAGCACCCCTGCTGCTTTTTGTTTCATTGCCTTTCTGGAATCTCCATCACCTTGCCAATTATTATCATTAGAAGTGAATGTATTTAACAAGAGTTGGATTTTCGTGTAAGATTTTGTCATGCAACTTCCTCCACAAGCGGAATCAAGATTCATTTTTGAAGCTTCATCTAACCCATCAACAAATGTATGACCTAACACCTCATCTATTTGACAATGATGAGGGCAGTCCCTAAGTAGCTTCTTGTATCTTTCCCAAGCTTGACGAAGTGTTTCGCCAGAGCGTTGTTCAAACCCAAGAATTTGACTCCTCAACATTTTTGTTTTTTTAGTAGGGAAGAACTTGATTAAGAACTTCCTTAATAGATCATCCCAAGTGCGGATTGAATTTGATGGTTCTTTGTTTAACCACTCTTTAGCTTCCCCAAGCAGAGAAAAGGGAAAAAGTGTCAGCCGTACATAATCCTTGGAAATATTTGGATAATTGTAAGTATCCGTAATTTCCAAAAAATTCTGAATATGTCTTTGTGGATCTTCATGAGGTAGACCCACAAATTGCCCTGTAGATTGAATCAGCTGCACCATATATTGTTTCAACTCAAAGTGCCCAGTAATATCAGGCTTCACAATAGCCTGAGTCATATTAGCCAGACTGGGTCTTGCGGCTTCAATCACCGCTCGTTCCTCATTTCCTGCCATCACTGTTGGCTGTGGTTGAATTTGAATGTTCAACTCTCCTTCTGTTTTATATTGAGTTTCCCACTCTCTCCTTGTTCTATGTATTGTTCTTTCAATTTCAGGATCAAATGGGAAGAGATTGTTTGTGCTTCTGCTCCTCCGCATTCAAGAGAAGAACCTGTATAACACAAACAAATAGATGAAAATTTCTTTTTGTATTTTCAATTAACAACTACAAAATAATAAAATAGTCAAGGAGCTAATTTTAAATTCCCCGGCAACTGTGCCAAAAAACTTGTTGCGACCAAAACACTTACGCAAGTGTACGCGATCGACAAGTAATATAATAGTAAGTAGAGTATCGTTCCCACGAGGAATTATGATTAACTTATTGACTGATTTAGACTAAATTAATTGTCAATTCAAACTAGACTATCACAAGATGTATCTAAAACTTATTAATAATAGAGCAATAATTCAAGGTAAAATTACTACACCAATTACAATTTATGTTTATAACAATTTTGGAAAATATATTCCAGGGCCATGGACTTTCTAGTAATCATGCTATTTTTATACTTAGAATTGATTTATTTAATTATCCGGGTTGTTGATTATAAGGTTAATAATATTCATAAGAATCTTTCGAGTTCTTATGAATCTATCCAAGTTAAATCAAGATCTATATTTCTATGATATTAATATTAACAAGAATGCATTTCAAACTCTTATTATTTAACCAAATGTGACAACCCAAAGGGTCATCACTTATTTTATTAATCATTTCGAGCTTCTGAGGCCTTGAAAACCTCATTCTATGTTGCCTCAATCTACGTGCACGATCCGAGCATGTAGCCGGAAAGATTTTGTGATAGAAAATATGAATTCTATGATAAATTTGGATAAAAATGATATTAATATTGATATGGTTGGCTTCGGTCAACATTTTTGGTAAACGGACCCGAACGCGAGATTGGATAGTCCCCCAAGGTCCGTAGGAAAATATGGGACTTGGACATGCGTCCGGAGTCGAATTCTGAGGCCTAGAGCCCAAGTTATGAATTTTTCTATGAAATTGTTTTTGATGTAATTGTTAAAGGAAATGAGTTCGAGTGATATTGGCGATGGTTGCTCTGATGGTAAGCAGCCCCCACTTCCAACCGAGAGGTTGTGAGTTCGAGTCTCCCCAAGAGCAAGGTGGGAAGTTCTTGGAGGGAAGGATGCCGGGGTCTATTTGGAAACAGCCTCTCTACCCCAGGGTAGGGGTAAGGTCTGCGTACACACTACCCTCCCCAGACCCCACTAAGTGGGATTATACTGGGTTGTTGTTGTTGTTGTTGTTAAAGGAAATGAGTTAATTGACCTTGGTATCGGGCTCGTATTTTGGTTCCGACACCCGGTACAAGTCTTAAATATTATATATGTGATTTCTGTAAAGTTTGGTGACATTCGGATGTCGTTTGAGATGTTTTGGACCTTGAGTTCCAAGTTTGAAAGTTTTGAAAACCAAAAGTATGAAAATCATGAATTTGAGGCTTGATTTGATGAAAACGATGTGATATTGGCGATGTGATCGCACGAACAAGTTCGTAATGTGTTTTTGATGTTGTGTACATGTTTGGTTTGGAGCCCGGGGGCTCGGGTAAAGATTTGATAGGCCGTTGGTTTAAATTCTGAATTTTTGCACTGCTGGTTTTTCACCCAGCTGTTGGCTTCGCAATTGCGAAGCATTTCTCGCAATGGCGAAGGGGGCAGATCAAGGCAGGGCTCGCAAATGCGAACCCTGATCGCAAATGCGAAGTACCCTCATACCCAGCCTTGTTCGCAAATGCGAACAATTGTCCTGCCTATGTTCGCAAATGTGAACCATAGTTCGCAAATGCGAACATTCCCATATACTGCCTATGTTCGCAAATGCGAACCATAGTTCGCAAATGCTAACATTCCCATATCTAGCCTTGTTCGCAAATGCGAACAATAGTTCGCAAATGCGAACATTCCCCTGTACTGCCTGTGTTCGCAAATGCGAACAATAGTTCGCAAATGCGAACAATACTTCGCAAATGCGAACATTTCCCTATCCTGCCAGTGTTCGCAAATGCGAACAAAAGTTCACAAATGCGAACTTCCCAGTCTTAGCTTATTTTTCAAACTCCAGAAATTTGTCGGGGTTCGCAATTGCGAACCCATGTTCGCAAATGCGAACACAGAGACCTGTAAAACACGATTTTCAGTTCATTTCTTCACATTTCACAACCCAAAAACACCCATTTGCGACTCTTCACGGATTCCTTCTTCTTCAAAACAATTGTAAGTCACTTTTTACTTAATTCTTTCAATTCCTAACATCATTAAACATGTTTTTCAATATAAATCAAAGGTTTTTATGGTAGAATTTCTTGTTTTTGATAGAATATAGGGTTTTTCATAAATTGGGAAATTGGACCTCGAATTGAGGTCCGATTTTGAAACAAATCATATACATGAACTCGTGGGGGATGGGTAACCGGATTTTGGTCCGAACCCCGAGTTCCGACCATGTGGGCCCGGGGTCGAAATTCACTATTCCGGGCAGAATGTTGTAAAAGTTGTAGTTAGTCTTAGGAATTAGTTTGTTGAGTAGTATTGATGACATTAAATCAATTGTGTATAGATACGATTGGATTGGAGCCAAATTTGAAAGAAAAAGACATTGCCACAGATTGAATTGTTCATAAACATTCGAGGTAAGTGTTTGTTCTATCCTAGCTTGAGGGAATAGGATTATGTGCTATGTGTTATGTGATCGAGTGCGGTGTATGGGTTGTGGTGATGAGCATCCATACACTGGCGTCTAGTATGACCGTGAGTCGTTGATAATGCTTATTGTGAGACATATTTGTAGATGAATTGTTGAACCTTTGCCAGGTTGTAGAATTGTTATTGTTCTCCCTTGTCGGGACTTGTTGTGAAGATGATTATTGATTGCCCTTGTTGGGACGGTTTATGAATTACTGTTTCTTTCTTTGCCCTTAACTGTGATTGTTATTTGGGTGAGGAAGAGTGATAATGCACGAAGGGTGATGCCGTGCCATGTTTTATTATTTATGCACAAAGGTTAATGTCGTGCCATGTTTTATTGATTATGCACGAAGGATCATGCCGTGCCCTCTGTTATTGAACCATGTACGAAGGATCATGCCGTACTATGGATGTGAGGATGAGAGTAAAAGCATGAAGGGTGATGCCGTGTACTTTATTTGCTTATTTGGTGAGGATGAGAGTAAAAGCACGAAGGGTGATGCCGTGCAATTGCTTGCTATTCCTTGACTTGATTTTACTTGTGTTTCCATTTTTCTTTTTTTTTCTTGTGAACTTATTAACTGTTGTTAATTGCTGAGTTCTTTGAGATTTTCCTTATTGTGTTATTATTTGGTTATTTCTTGTTATTCTGTGGTATACATATATATTGAATTGCACAGGTTTATGTGGGTGTCTGGTCCTAGGCTTGTCACTACTTCGCGGGATAGGCCAGGCACTTACCAGCACATGGGGTCGGTTGTGCTGATACTACACTTCTGTGCGTTTTTGCACAGGTCCAGGTTACGATCATGAGCAGCAGCAGTAAATCGATTGCGTGGGAGTTGATCACATTTGAGACCGAGGTAGCTTTCCGACGTCCGCAGGCCCGGCGTCTCCCTCTTTATTTATGTTACTAGCTATAGTCTCTTTGTTCCGAGACAAACAGGAATTATGTTATATTTCTTTCAAACTTTTATGTGTAGTATTCAGTAGTAGTTCGTGAGTTGGCGACTCCACGTCTTGGTTAGAGGATTTCAGTATGATTTTCACCTTGTAATTAGTTATTTCTATTTCGATAAAGTATTCCGCACTTATTTAATTAAAGTTATGGTTTGTCGATAAATTAATTATGAAATTGTGTTAAAAACAGGATAGTATGAATACAGTGGCTTGCCTAGCTACCACGAGTAGGCGCCATCATGATCCCGATGTTGGGGGAAAATCCGGGTCGTGACAAGTTGGTATGAGAGCTCTAGGTTACATAGGTCTCACCACTCATGAACAAGCTTAGTAGAGTTTGAGAGGTAGGTACGGAGACGTCTGTACTTGTACTCCAGAGTCAATTGAGTTAGGAAAGAGTCTCTCATCTGTTCTTTCTTGTCATGCGACTTGTTCCTCAAACACCGATTGAACTTCTATTCCGTCCTTTCGCGGATGGTGAGGACACGCGCTTCTTCGTCCACTGACCAGCAGCCCGAGCCCCAGGCAGCTCCCGTGAGGGGCAGGGGCCGAGGCCATATCAGAGGTCGTGGTAGGGGTAGAGCTTAGCCCCCGGCATCTACTCTAGAGGTGGAGCCTCATATTGAGATTGACGAGGAGGTTCCAGTCCCAGCAGCTCCAGTGGGCCCAACTCAGGTCCCAGGAGAGGCTTTATTTACCCCGGATCTTCGGGAAGCTTTGGTCAGAATAGCGGGATTTATGGACAGCATTGCCAGAGCGGTCTTATTATCAGTTGCACCAGCCGCTTCTCAGGCTGGAGGAGGGGCCCAGACTCCTATCGCTCGTACTCCGGAGCCAGTAGCTCCTCAGCCTCAAGCACCAGTGATTTAGCCAGCTGTGGCCACTCAGTCAGGTACCACAGCTCATGCTGGTGATGGAGCGGCCATGACTTCTGATTCTTTATGGAGACTTGATCGGTTATCCAAGCTATTTACCACAGTGGTGCCACATCAGAGGATCCTCAGGACTTTTTATTCAATTGCCATGAGATTCTCAAGACTATGGGGATCGTGGAGAAAAATGGAGTTGACTTCTGTACATTCAGGCTTGCAGGATCCGCCAAGACTTGGTGGAGAGATTATTGCTTGACTCGACCAGCGGGGTCCCCAGCTTTATCATGGGATCAGTTTGCGGAACTATTTATGGAGAAGTTTCTCCCTGCTACTCAGAGGGATGTACTTCGGAGGCAGTTTGAGCGCCTCCATCAGGGCACTATGATGGTCACACGGTATGAGACGAGATTTGTCGATTTGGCTCGTCATGCGGTGGTGATACTTCCCACAGAGCGGGAGAGGGTCCGCAGGTTTATAGATGGGCTTAATCAGCCAATTAGACTCCAGATGGCTATGGGCGCGGGGAGTGACATATCATTTCAGGAGGCAGCTAATGCATCATGTAGAGTTGAGATGGCTCTTGCTCGAGGAGGTGGTTATTCTTCAGACAAGAGGCCTCGTCATTCAGGCAGGTTTAGTGGTTCTTCTTCTGGTGGCAGAGAATCCTTTGATAGAGGCCAGTCCTCCAGGCCTTTTCATTCCGCCCTTCAGGCTTCACAGGGTGGACCGGGTGATTGTGGTTTTCGTGGGCATTATTCAGACCGGCCTCCTATTAATGCTCGGCCTCTTCAGAGTGTTCGTGGAGGCCATTCGGGTCGCCAGGGCCAGCAGGCCCTATCAGTCCAAGAGTTGCTACGGTTGTGGTGACCCGAGTCATTTTATCGGTATTGCCCTCGAGTAGCGGGCAACTCTCAGGGAGCGAGGTCCTCGTCCTATGATTCGGGCCCCGGCTGACCCTCAGCCTGCCCGGCCAGCCGGAGGCGGGGGTAGAGATTATAGAGATGGAGGTCGAGACCGTAGAGCTATTCTGTAAGCCACCCCTCCCACTCTGTCTAGAATCTCAAATAGACCAATATACCTAGGGCTGAGCTTGCCCTTCTTCCCGAACCTCATCACGCCCTTCATATGCGACACTCGGAGCAGTACTCGCTCACCAACCATGAAATCTACATATCGAACCTTACAAATATGTGTCTTCCTACTTTGCACCGTATTTGGCCGTGCCCAGCTATGCTCTGGATATTCCAGTTTATGTGGCTACACCGGTGGGTGACTCCATTGTAGTCGACCGGGTGCATCGTTCGTGCGTAGTTATATTTGGGGGTCTTGAGACCCGTGTTGATCTGTTGCTTTTGGATATGGTGGATTTTGATGTCATATTGGGGATGGATTGGTTGTCCCCATACCATGCTATTCTAGATTGTCATGCTAAGACCGTGACCTTGGCCTTGCCAGAATCACCCCGACTAGAGTGGAAAGGTACCTCAAGCCACTCCGTTCGCACTGTTATTTCCTATGTTAAGGCTCGACGCATGGTCGAGAAGGGGTGTCTAGCTTATCTGGCTTATGTTCGTGATTCCAGCACAGAGGTTCCTTCCATTGAGTTAGTCCCTATTGCACGGGAGTTTCCTGAGGTTTTTCCTTCGGACCTGCTGGGCATGCCACCCGACAGGGATATTGATTTCTGTATTGATCTGGCACCGGCACTCAGCCCATCTCTATTCTACCCTATCGTATGGCGCCGCCGGAGCTAAAAGAGTTGAAAGATCAGTTGCAGGACCTTCTTGAGAAAGGCTTTATTAGGCCCAGTGTTTCCCCCTGGGGAGCACCTGTATTATTTGTAAAGAAGAAAGATGGCTCGATGCGGATGTGTATTGATTACCGGCAATTAAACAAAGTGACAATAAAGAATAAGTATCCACTGCCGAGGATTGATGAATTGTTTGACCAGCTCCAGGGAGCGAGGGTATTCTCTAAGATAGACTTGAGGTCAGGCTACCATCAGCTGAAGATCAGGGCGGCTGACATTCCTAAGACAGAGCCTTTCGCTCTAGATATGGGCATTATGAGTTCTTGGTCATGTCCTTCGGGTTGACCAATGCCCCAGCAGCATTCATGGAGTTGATGAATCGGGTATTCGGGCCTTACTTAGATCTGTTCGTGATAGTCTTCATAGATGACATCCTGGTGTACTCCCGCAGCCAGGAAGAGCACGAGCAGCACCTCAGAGTGGTTCTTCAGACTCTGAAAGATAATCAGCTATATGCCAAATTTTCGAAATGTGAGTTCTGGTTGAGTTCGGTAGCATTTCTGGGTCACATTGTATCAGTGGAAGGTATTCAGGTGGACCCAAAGAAGATTGAGGCAGTCCAGAATTGGCCTCGACCAGCTTTAGTGACTGAGATCCGGAGTTTCTTGGGATTAGCAGGTTACTACCGTCGTTTTGTAAAGGGGTTTTCTTCTATTGCAGCCCCGATGACCATGTTGACCCAGAAGGGTGTCCAGTTCCAGTGGTCGGAGGAGTGTGAGGCGAGCTTTCAGAAGCTCAAGACAGCCTTGACCACCGCACCAGTGTTGGTACTACCTACAGGTGCAGGGCCTTATACAGTTTATTGTGACGCATCTCGTACGGGGCTTGGAGCGGTATTGATGTAGGATGGTAAGGTTATCGCTTATGCTTCGAGGCAGTTAAAGATACATGAGAAGAATTATCCAGTTCATGATCTTGAGTTAGCAGCAGTGGTTCATGCCTTAAAGATCTGGAGGCATTATCTATATGGTGTGACATGTGAGGTGTACACCGATCACAAAAGCCTACGGTACTTGTTCAAACAGAAGGAGTTGAATCTACGACAGCGGAGATGGTTAGAGTTGCTAAAAGACTATGATGTTACTATCTTATATCACCCAGGTAAGGCCAATGTGGTGGCCGATGCATTTAGTAGAAAGTATGCCAACATGGGTAGTCTTGCATACATTCCGGTCAGTCAGAGACCACTAGCTCTAGATGTCCAGGCCTTAGCCAACCGGTTCGTGAGATTAGACATTTCTGAGCCTAGCAGAGTGTTAGCCTGCACGGTCGCTCGTTCTTCTTTATTAGAGCGTATTCGTGAGAGGCAATTTGATGATCCTCATTTGCGTGAGTTGAGAGATACAGTACAGCGAGGGAGGTGCCACACAGGTAAATCTAGATGATGATGGGGTATTGAAATTGCAGGGTCGAGTTTGTGTGCCCAATGTCGAAGGGATTCGAGAGTTGATCTTAGCGGAGGCCCACAATTCGCGGTATTCTATTCACCCAGACGCCGCAAAGATGTACCAGGACTTACGGCAGCACTATTGGTGGCGCAGAATGAAGAAAGATATCATTGCGTATGTCGCTCGGTGTCTAAACTGTCAGCAGGTGAAATATGAGCACCAGAGACCTGGTGGTGTATTCCAGAGGATTGAAATTCCCGAGTGGAAATGGGAGCGGATTACTATGGACTTCGTTACTGGACTTCCTTTGACTCGGAGGAAATTTGATGCTATTTGGGTCATTGTTGATAGGTTGACCAAGTCGGCACACTTTATTCCAGTATCTGTCTCCTACTCGTCGGAGAGATTAGCGGAGGTTTACATTAGGGAGATTGTTCGTCTCCATGGAGTGCCAGTATCTATTATCTCTGATCGGGGTACGCAGTTTACCTCGCGGTTCTAGAGAGCGGTCCAGCGGGAGTTAGGCACCCAGGTTCAGTTGAGTACGGCATTTCATCCTCGGACGGATGGCCGGTCCGAGAGGACTATTCGGATTCTAGAGGACATGCTTCGAGCACTGTGTTATTGATTTCGGAGGTTCGTGGGACCGGTTTTGCCATTAGCGGAGTTCGCCTACAACAACAACTTACCAGTCTAGCATCCGGATGGCTCCGTATGAGGCGTTGTATGGTCGGCGATATCGATCACCGATTGGATGGTTTGAACCGGGAGAGGCTTGGTTGTTGGGTACGGACTTAGTTCGGGAGGCCTTGGATAAGGTCAAGACTATTCGGGAGAGATTGCGTTCGGCTCAGTCCAGAGAGAAGACTTATGCGGATCGTAAGGTTCGAGATGTAGATTTCATGGTTGGTGAACAAGTATTGCTCCGAGTGTCGCCTATGAAGGGCGTGATGAGGTTCGGGAAGAAATGCAAGCTCAGCCCTAGGTATATTGGTCCATTTGAGATTCTAGACAGAGTAGGAGGGGTGGCTTACAGATTAGCTTTGCCGCCTAGCTTATCAGTCGTGCATCCAGCTTTTCACGTATCTATGCTTCGGAGATACCACGACGATCCCACACATGTGTTAGACTTCAGTACTGTCCAATTGGACAGTGATCTATCTTACGAGGAGGAGCCGGTGGCTATTCTAGACCGGCAGGTTCGACAGTTGAGGTCGAAGAGTTATCCTTCTGTGTGTGTTCGGTGGAGAGGTCAGCCTCCTGAGGCATCGACCTGGGAGTCCGAGTCTGATATGCGGAGCCGCTACCCACACTTGTTTCCTGACTCGGGTACTTCTTTCTTTTGTCCGTTCGAGGACGAACGATTGTTTTAGAGGTGGAGATTGTGACGACCCAAAGGGTCATCACTTATTTAATTAATCATTTCGAGCTTCTGAGGCCTTGAAAACCTCATTCTATGTTGCCTCAATCTACGTGCACAATCCGAGCATGTAGCCGGAAAGATTTTGTGATAGAAAATATGAATTCTATGAGAAATTTGGATAAAAATGATATTAATATTTATATGGTTGACTTCGGTCAACATTTTTGGTAAACGGACCCGGACCCGAGATTGGATGGTCCCGAAAGGTCCGTAGGAAAATATGGGACTTGGACATGCGTCCGGAGTCGAATTCCGAGGCCTAGAGCCCAAGTTATGAATTTTTCTATGAAATTGTTTTTGATGTAATTGTTAAAGGAAATGAATTAATTGACCTTGGTATCGGGCTCGTATTTTGGTTCCGACGCCGGTACAATTCTTAAATATTATATATGTAATTTCTGTAAAGTTTGGTGACATTCGGATGTCGTTTGAGATGTTTTGGACCTTGAGTTCCAAGTTTGAAAATTTTGAAAACCAAAAGTATGAAAATCATGAATTTGAGGCTTGATTTGATGAAAACGATGTGATATTGGCGATGTGATCGCACGAACAAGTTCGTAATGTGTTTTTGATGTTGTGTACATGTTTGGTTTGGAGCCCGGGGGGCTCGGGTAAAGATTTGATAGGCCGTTGGATTAAATTCTGAATTTTTGCACTGCTGGTTTTTCACCCAGCTGTTGGCTTCGCAATTGCGAAGCATTTCTCGCAATTGCGAAGGGGCAGATCAAGGCAGGGCTCGCAAATGCGAACCCTGATCGCAAATGCGAAGCCCCTCATGACCCAACCTTGTTCGCAAATGCGAACAATTGTTCGCAAATGCGAACATCCCCTTGTCCTGCCTATGTTCGCAAATGCGAACCATAGTTCGCAAATGCGAACATTCCCATATCCAGGCTTGTTCGCAAATGCGAACAATAGTTCGCAAATGCGAACACTCCCCTATACTGCCTGTGTTCGCAAATGCGAACCAATGTTCGCAAATGCGAACATTCCCCTATCCTGCCAGTGTTCGCAAATGCGAACAAAAGTTCGCAAATGCGAACTTCCCAGCCTTAGCTTATTTTTCAAACTCCAGAAATTGGTCGGGGTTTGCGAACCCATGTTCGCAAATGCGAACACAGAGACATTGTAAAACACGATTTTCAGTTCATTTCTTCACATTTCACAACCCAAAACACCCATTTGCGACTCTTCACGGATTCCTTCTTCTTCAAAACAATTGTAAGACACTTTTTACTTAATTCTTTCAATTCCTAACATCATTAAACATGTTTTTCAATAGAAATCAAAGGTTTTTATGGTAGAATTTCTTGTTTTTGATAGAATATAGGGGTTTTCATAAATTGGGAAATTGGACCTCGAATTGAGGTCCGATTTTGAAACAAATCATATACATGAACTCGTGGGGGGATGGGTAACCGGATTTTGGTCCGAACCCCGAGTTCCGACCATGTGGGCCCGGGGTCGAAATTCACTATTCCGGGCAGAATCTTGTAAAAGTTGTAGTTTGTCTTAGGAATTAGTTTGTTGAGTAGTATTGATAATATTAAATCAATTGTGTATAGATACGATTGGATTGGAGCCAAATTTGAAAGAAAAAGACATTGCCACGGATTGAATTGTTCATAAACATTCGAGGTAAGTGTTTGTTTTATCCTAGCTTGAGGGAATAGGATTATGTGCTATGTGTTATGTGATCGAGTGCGGTGTATAGGCTGTGGTGACGAGCATCCATACACTGGCGTCTAGTATGACCGCGAGTCGTTGATAATGCTTATTGTGAGACATATTTGTAGATGAATTGTTGAACCTTTGCCGGGTTGTAGAAGTGTTATTGTTCTCCCTTGTCGAGACTTGTTGTGAAGATGATTGTTGATTGCCCTTGTTGGGACGATTTATGATTTATTGTTTCATTCTTTGCTCTTAACTGTGATTGTTATTTGGGTGAGGAAGAGTGATAATGCACGAAGGGTGATGTCGTGCCATGTTTTATTATTTATGCACGAAGGTTAATGTCGTGCCATGTTTTATTGATTATGCACGAAGGATCATGCCGTTCCCTGTTATTGAACCATGTACGAAGGATCATGCCGTACTATGGATGTGAGGATGAGAGTAAAAGCACGACGGGTGATGCCGTGTACTTTATTTGCTTATTTGGTGAGGATGAGAGTAAAAGCACGAAGGGTGATGCCGTGCAACTGCTTGCTATTCCTTGACTTGATTTTACTTGTGTTTCCATTTTTCTTTGTTTTCCTTGTGAACTTATTAACTGTTGTTAATTGCTGAGTTCTTTGAGATATTCCTTATTGTGTTATTATTTGGTTATTTCTTGTTATTATGCAGTATACATATATATTGAACTGCACAGGTTTATGTGGGTGTCTGGTCCTAGGCTTGTCACTACTTCGCCGGGGTTAGGCCAGGCACTTACCAGCACATGGGGTCGGTTGTGCTGATACTACACTTCTGTGCATTTTTGCACAGGTCCAGGTTACGATCAGGAGCAGCAGCAGTAAATCGATTGCGTGGGAGTTGATCACATTTGAGACCGAGGTAGCTTGCGGACGTCCGCAGGCCCGGCGTCTCTCTCTTTATTTATGTTACTAGCTGTAGTCTCTTTGTTCCGAGACAAACAGAATTATGTTATATTTCTTTCAAACTTTTATGTGTAGTATTCGGTAGTAGTTCGTGAGTTGGTGACTCCACGTCTTGGGTAGAGGATTTCAGTATGATTTTCACCTTGTAATTGGTTATTTCTATTTCGATAAAGTATTTCGCACTTATTTAATTAAAGTTATGGTTGGTCGATAAATTAATTATGAAATTGTGTTAAAAATAGGATTGTATGAATACAGTGGCTTGCCTAGCTACCACGAGTAGGCGCCATCACGATCCCGATGTTGGGGGAAAATCCGGGTCGTGACACCAAACAAGGCAATTAAGTATATATCTATCTTAATTGCAAATCCTTCACTCGATGCCCGAGATTCAAAACTTGTTCTATTTGATTTTATATGCAACCAAGAATTTCCTTTGTCAAGTTTAATTCAAAGTTAGTAGATAATATTTCACTGTTAGCTACGCAGTAAAATAATTAAGATCAAAATCAAATAAACAACCCATATCTATAACTTCAATAATATCAATCCAAGCTTCAAATAACAGGATTAACTAACATCCATGACCCTAGAATACTAAAGAGTTTAGCTACTCATGTTCATACTAAAATCAATAATATTGATGTCTAAAATACTACAAAGAAGAATACAAGATGAAAGTTTAGATGAACTCTTTAATTTGATGCACTTCAAAGCTTTGATCTTCAATTCCTTGCTTAGCTCCAAGAGGACTTCAATGGCTTCTCTTCAAAATGTTCTCTCTAGGATGAATAGTGTAAATCCACAATCATCCTATGTTCAAATCTGATCTCCTCCATTATGCACCTTATCTTTGTTTTATCCCATAGTGGAATCCACCCTTAGTTGACAAAATAGTAACTCCATAATGAATTTCCGGAACTGGACTAGCGCGGGCAAGCTTAGGCCCGCGCTAGTGCCCGCGCTAGTGCCCGTGCTAGTGTGGTAATATTTGGTCCGGATTTTTGGACTAGCGCGGGCAAGCTTAAGGCCACGCTAATGCCCGCGCTAGTGAGGCTTGATCTCTTTTGTCTTCTTTTGCTCAATTTTTCCATATTGTTTACCATCATAAACACTCACATGCATAATTAACTCCTGTGAAACAGTAAAATCACATTTAGAGCTAATTTTATCATTAATTATAATCATATGACAGTAATTTCTTGTTAATTTAGAGCATATATATATAGGCTATATTGCACAATTTAGCCCATTATCACCGATCGAGATATTCACATGTGAAGGGAATAAAGATAAAGAATTGCTGGAAAATGACAAAGTCCAAGTTGATCAACCTGATAAAGAAGGATGGACCCTGGTGACTCGACGAATACGCCGCAAAACGAGTCTGCAAAAAGGATCAACGAAGCAACCTACAAGGAATGAGATAGTGGTAAGACTAAAGAAGCTACAAATGGTTAAGAACCCGAAGAAGGTGGAGATAGAGGCACACCATCACCAAAAGCCACGTCACCCGGTGACTTTGGGAGAATTTTTTCCGAGTTGGTTTCGCATGAGGATTTCTGACGATGATGACAAAGCCTTGTGCTGCAATGTTGATAAGGAAGAAGAGGAGAAGAACGAAGTCAAGTAAACACTCTCTCCATCACAGTCTAATAGTCTTGTTGAGTCCTCATTTCAAGAAGCAGATGTTTGTAATGCAAAAATCACCTTCACTAAAGATGATCTCCTACTTGGTTAGACACCACACAATCGCCCTTTGTTTATGATCGGTTATGTGCTGGAGCTGAGAATAAACATAATCTTGATAGATGACGGATCTGCAGTTAACATTCTTCCCATTCGCATAATAAAGGAACTTGGCATCTCAACTGAAGACCTTTCTGAAAGTCCGACTGATGATTCAAGGATTCAATCAAGGTGGACAAAGGGCCATAGGAGCTATCAAGCTGGAGATCGCCATGGGAGATATGCAATCAACCGCATGGATGCATGTGATTGATGCAAAGACTTCATACAATTTGTTGCTTGGTAGGCCGTGGATACACGAGAACAAAGTTGTCCCGTCAACTTACTACCAATGTTTGAAATATAATAAAGATGGAGTCGAGAAGAAGATAGTTGCTGACGACAAGCCGTTCGCTGAAGTAGAGGCATACTTCGCTGATGCAAAGTTTTACTTAAAGATCCACATCATGAATGTAGTAAAAGTTGATGACTCCACGAAAGCCAAAGGCAAGAAAATAGCTCCTTTATCTCATTACATCCCAAAAGTGAAGAAAGATGAATGAGGATCATCAAGCCCCCAAAAGGATGCACTAAGAGACTTAACCCTTCCTATCAAGCAGATTAATACCATAAAGTTATCTTCAAAGCTACGAGAAAAGTTTGTGGCCCCTAGCATGACTCAAAATAAGGCACTCCCCATGAAACGCACAAATGAAGGTTTTGATCCGAATGCTTATAGGTTATTCGCAAAGGATGGATATGACCCCAATGAACCATCTAAGCTAGGGAAGCTCCCACCTGATGCTACTAGGAAAGCAAACGTGATGAAGGATAAGGAGCGCGTGGTGAAACAATCACATGAGGGTGTAGGATACAAACAACCCCCACCAGTTCGCATCTCCATCAGAAGAGCAAGTATTAACTATATCACGACGGAAGGTGAACCCGCTGATCCTAATAAAAGGCCTTCTGTCTTTGATCGACTTGGAGAACCAACTACAAGAACTTCTGTATTTGAGAGGTTGGGGCCATGGAAAAGGAAGAAGAACAAGTCCCAAAGAAATTATGAAGAGATAAGAAGAACTTTGCCATCTAAAGTCCAAAGTATCTCCAAGGAGTGTCGAAGCTTGATCCCTTCCAGAATGAGACGACAATCAAAGCTTTTGATTTCATGTGGGGAGGTACTCAAGGTGAAGACTCGCACAGTGGTCCGTACTAGAGAGCGTGATGAAGATGAAGAAAGTGTAGGATCTTCATATCACATTACTGCGAATGAGGAGCAATGCACTTCATCCCTAAGGAAAGTTGACGAATATTTGGGAGATGCCTCCTGGTGTGGCCATATATATTTTAATGATGGTGATCCTCAAGAAGACGAAGATGTTGAGGACGCTCCTACGGAACTAGAAGAAGGAATTAAAATGACTGTTGATACATTGAAAGAAGTCAACCTTGGAATTGCAGAAGACTCCAGGCCCACCTATGTAAGTGCCCTATTAACCACATATGAAGAAAACACTTATGTGGAGATACTCAAAGAATATAGAGATGTCTTCGCTTGGAGCTACAAAGAGATGCCTGGTTTAGATCCTAAAGTAGCAGTTCATTATCTCGCAGTCAAGAAAGGAGCTCGTCCTGTTAAGCAAGCCCAAAGACGCTTCAGGCCAGAATTGATCCCATCAATTGAAGCATAGGTCAATAAACTCATCGAAGCTGGTTTCATTCGGGAGGTTAAATATCCTTCATGGATTTCAAGCATTGTTCATGTGAAGAAGAAGAATGGCCAAATTCGAGTTTGTGTCGATTTTAGAGACCTCAATAATGCATGCCCTAAGGACGAATTTCCGCTCCCCATTCCAGAGCTTATGATTGATGCCACCACCGGATACGAGGCGATGTCTTTCATGGATGGATCATCTGGCTACAATCAAATACGTATGGCACCAAAAGATGAAGAGCTTACTGCATTTCGAACTCCTAAAGGCATTTATTGCTACAAAGTAATACCTTTTGGCTTGAAGAATGCCGGCGCCACATATCAAATGGCAATGCAGAATATCTTTGAAGACATCCTCCACAAGAATGTGGAATGCTATGTAGATGATTTAGTGGTGAAATCAAGAAAGAGAGGAGACCACTTGCAAGACTTAAGAATGGTGTTCGAACGATTCCGGAGATATCAACTTAGAATGAATCCATTGAAATACGCCTTTGGAGTTACTTCTGGAAAATTCCTTGGCTTCAAAGTTCGACATTGAGGGATTGAGATAGATCAAGCCAAAGTTGATGCAATCTTGAAGATGCCAGAGCTCAGAAACATACATGAACTGAAAAGTCTACAAGGAAAATTGGCGTAACTTAGAAGATTCATCTCAAATCTAGCAGGGAAGTGCCAGCCTTTTAGTCATCTCATGAAGAAGGGTGTACCTTTTGAATGGGACCAAGCTTGTAGCAATGCATTCCAAAGCATCAAATCCTACTTGATGAAACCTCCAGTTCTGGCAGCCCCTATACCAGGAAAGCCATTGATTTTATATATTGCAGCCCAAGAAAGGTCTGTGGGAGCCCTTTTAGCCCAAGAAAATGGTGAAAATAAAGAAAATTCCCTCTACTACTTGAGTAGAATGATGACCCCAAATGAGATAAAGTATTCTCCAATCGAAAAGTTGTGTCTAACATTGGTTTTTGCAATTCAAAAGCTGAAGCACTACTTTCAAGCTCACGTCATCCGTCTCGTCTCAAGGGCGAACCCGATCAAGTTTGTTATGTCAAAACCCATCCTCAATGATCGATTAGCAAGGTGGTATCTCCAGTTTCAACAATTTGAGATTGTGTATATCCCACAAAAAGGCTGTGAAAGGACAAGCTTTGGCAGATTTCTTGGCAGATCATCCAATTCCTGATGATTAGGAGTTGACTGATGAACTACCTGATGAAGATGCAATGGTCATCGAAGTGAAACCACCATGGAAAATGTATTTTGATGGTGCCGCACATCGTGATGGAGCGGGTGCAGGTGTTGTGTTTGTCACTTCTCACGGGGAAGTCTTTCCATATTCCTTCACCTTAACACAACATTGCACTAACAACGTTGCGGAATATCAAGCACTCATACTTGGGCTTGAGATGGCCGTTGAGATGAGACAACTTCGATTACATATTTTTGGAGACTCTGAGTTAGTGATTAATCAATTGCTAGGTAGCTACGAAGTTAAAAAGCCAGAATTGCATCCTTATTATGATTATGCACAGAAATTGATTGCATGGCTTGGCAATGTAACTCTTCAGCATGTGCCAAGGAAGGAAAATAAGAAAGCCGACGCCTTAGCTGCTCTAGCTTCGACATTGACTCTGCCCTGCCAGACACAAATCACTGTCTGCCAAAAATGGATTGTGCCACCAGATGAGAACGAGGATGAAGAAATCAAGCTCGATCGTTTTGTAGCCGTCGCTGAAGCTGTGAAGGTTGACTGGCGACAAACCATGATCGATTACTTATATTATGGGATACTTCCAAAAGATCCAAGAAGAAAGACAGAAATTCGTCGGCGTGCCACTCGCTTCCTTTCCTACAAAGACACTTTGTATCGAAGATCATTCGAGGGAGTTCTCTTGCATTGTTTAGGGGAAGATGAAGCAACACAAGCTATGCAAGAGGCACACTCTGGAGTTTGTGGATCACATCAATCCGGGCCAAAGATCCACTTCCATATTAAGAGGATGGGTTACTACTGGCCAACAATGGTGAAAGATTCCTTAGATTATGCTCGAAGATGCAAGGCTTGCCAGTTTCACGCAAATTTTATACACCAACCCCCTGAAGTGTTACATCCTACTGTTGCATCTTGGCCATTTGATGCTTGGGGATTAGATATAGTTGGACCACTTCCAAAATCTTCAGGAGGACATCTATACATCTTGGCCGCAACCGATTATTTCTCAAAATGGACCGAGGCCGTCGCTCTTAAGGAAGTGAAGAAGGAGAATGTTGCAAACTTCATTCGAGTGAACATCATATATCATTTTGGCATTCCTAGTTATATAATAACAGATAATGGCAAACCGTTCGATAACAAATTGATGACCAAGATCTGTGAACTTTTTGGCTTCAAGCAACGTAATTCGTCAATGTATTATGCTGCTGCAAATGCATTAGCCGAAGCATTTAACAAGACTCTTTGCAACTTGTTAAAAAAGGTCATCTCCAAATCTAAAAGAGATTGGCATGACATAATGGAAGAAGCTTTGTGGGCATATCGTACGACTCATCGCACGCCGACACAGGCAACTCCTTATTCTCTTGTTTATGGAGTCGAAGCAGTTCTTCCTGTTGAGCATCAAATACCGTCCTTGCGACTCGCTGTCCAAGAAGGTCTTACTGAAGAAGAAAATGCTCGTCTACGCCTTGAAGAACTTGAGTCCCTTGATGAAAAAAGGCTAGAAGCTCAACAAAGTCTCGAATGTTATCAAGCTCGTCTTTCTCGTGCTTTCAATAAAAAGGTTCGCTTGAGGTCCTTCCAAGTTGGCGATCAAGTTCTTGTAGTAAGAAGACCTATTATCACCTCTCGCAAATCTGGGGGCAAATTCACTTCAAAGTGGGATGGCCCATATGTCGTGCAAGAAGCCTATTCAAGCGGAGCTTACAAGTTAGTTGATGCAGATGGCATGAGGATTGGCCCTATCAACGGGAAATTTTTGAAGAGGTACTATCCTTGAAGAAAAAATGATGCTCCTCGACGCACGAGCCTAAACTGCAAGTCATGATGCTCCTCAACGCACGAGCCTAAACTGCAAGTCATGGTGCTCCTCGACGCACGAGCCTAAACTGCAAGTCATGATGCTCCTCAACGCACGAGCCTAAACTACAAGTCATGGTGCTCCTTGATGCATAAGCTTAAACAGCATGCTGCAATGCTCCTGGCCCGCACGAGCCTAAGCTGCGAACGACATCCAAAAAAAAAAAAATCACCCATTTTGAACTACGTTATGACTTGATCCTCTTCACCGAGGTACGTAGGCAGCTTAGAGTTTCATTCTAAGTTCAGTCGCATAAGCTTAAAAAAATGCGGGGAATACATGATCTGGAACTTTGACTAATCCAGAAGGTCTTATGCTATAAAGACTCCTATATGCACGCGAATCTGGAGATTCACCGCAGCCGCATCGACTTCGTGCATTTTTTGTTCACAGTAAAAAAAAAAGAGTTATGTTATGAAATTTATATGATAGATCTCTGAGTCTGCTTTCTAACAGAATGAATAGATTGTGATTCCGACACTCCAAACTCAAGATACAATTATTTTCGTCGAAGGTACACAGATCTGGAAATTCACTGCAGCCGCATTAACTTCGCGCATTTTCTGTTCATAGTCCAAAAAGAGTTCGGTTATGAAATTTATATGAGTTTTAGATCCCTGAGCCTGCTTTCTAACAGAATGAACGGATTGTTATTACGACACTCCAAGCTCACGATACAATTATTTTCGTCGAAGGTACACAGATCTGGAAATTCACTGCGGCCGCATCGGCTTCGTGAATTTTCTGTTCACAATCCGAAGAGAGACCTGCCACGAAATTTATATGAGTTTTAGAACTCCAAGTCTATTTTCTGACACCGCAAACGGCCTATGCTTCGGATGCTCCTATATCGAGATACGATTAATTTTGCGTAGAGTGCGCAAAGCTGTGAGCTAAACATGGGCCAGGCGTGTAAATCGACTTTGAAAATAAATTCTAGCTGATACAAAAGGAGATTCGTGCTAAATTTTCTTCTATGTTTCAGTCCTATGAGTCTAGTTTCGATAGAAGCAAGCGGCTTATTATTTGAAGTCTCCTACAGCAAAATATGAATTCCTTTTCGCGAAACAACAAAACCGACATACGAAGCATATGCTGAAATTTAAGAAGGAAATAATTGGGAATAACAGAGGGAATCCAAGTCTCAAAGAGAAATGTCACATATTAAAAAAAATAAAGATACTTTTATTATTCCAAGACATAACTACTCCATTACATGATATTAAATTGCAAGTCGAGAATCCTAAAAAAAAGACTCTAAAATCATGGAAAAGGTTTGAAGCTAAGGAATTGTTGGCGGCTTGTCTCGACGGCCCCTTTTAGGAGGGATAATTTCTCTGCTTCATCATCGGATAATGGATGATTGGCTTCGATGGTATAAATCTCCCCTTCGGTAACGTCAACGTCCTCTTGACTTTTAGCCAACTTCACTTGTTGTTTGTCCAAAAGCGCGACGATCTTCTCCTTTTTGGAGGCCAAGGAAGCTAGCTGTTGTTCAACACTCGCAAGACTGACTTAAAGTTTTTCTACAGACTTGCTCACTTTTTCATATTCTTGTTTTGCATCATCAAGGCGTCATCGTGCATCAGAAAGTGACTCTTGGTGAAATTCTTTAGTCATCTTGGATGATCTTAAAGCATCGTAATCCGCGCATGTCTTGAAAAAAGCCTCGACAAGAGCCTCTAAGGTAGAAGTATCAATAACATTTTCCTTCTTAATTTTCTCAAGACTCAAAGCAATACTTTCCTCCAAATTTGTAAAGCTATCCAGAGAATCAAGAGAGAACTCTTCGATCCATTCATGCAAGGTATGCCATATCGTGTTAACAAAAGAAAGTTTAATACGGGAAATAGTCTCTTGTGGCTTGAAGTTTGGAGCACCAAGATGCAACGGCCGTGGAGTAGGCTCGAAGGCTTTTAGATGCTTTGCTTGACTCGCAGAAACCTCCATCTTGTTCGTCATGGCTGGCGTGGGGGGCACAACGTCTTCTGGAAGAACGAGGCGCGACTCTTTGGTTAGACTCAAGTCTATCGACAGAGCATTTTTCGCAGCATGATTTTCGACACCATCAAATGAAGTGTGAGGATTCTTTTGCGGCCACACCAAGGGAATTTGGGCTTGTAACACAATCTTCCATTATGTTGTCACCAAGTACATCACCATACAACTCATCGATGCCCAAGTGAAATAAAAAAGTAAAACAATAAAATAAATAATTTTGTTTTCAAAAAAAAGGGAAGAGAAAGGGAGTAAATTTGAAGGAAATAATAATATTTACTCGTTGCTCCAGTTCAGACAACGGCATCGTCGAGCCAGGGTCACCTTCTACAAAAAATCCAGCATCGATACTGAGAGCGTCCAAGGCAGCAAACTCATTATGGCTCGTGTCCTTAGCCTTCTTCTTTGAACGATTCCAATGGATGTCGTGACTAACATCGCCCCCGTTTGAACTGGAAGATGTGCTAACATTCAAAATCTCATTGGGCACAGCAGAAGCTTGAGTCTTTTCCTCATTTGTTGGCACGACGTTGGTTGTCTTTGCAACATTTTTTCTTGGTGAGGTAGGAGGCATTTTTCTTTTGCAAGGATTGCTCGTCACCTCCACAGTGGCAGTAGTTGTCTTGGAAGTCAACAAATGTTTAGCTCCTTTGTTTACATGGGCATCCCCGCCTGTCGAAGAGGTAGACTTGGATAAGACTTTGGTGCTTGGCGAAGGATCTTTTGATCTTAACTTGGACTTGGAAGACCCTTCGTGAGTGTTCTTTTGACGTTGATCATCTTTGGAGGATAAAGGAATATCATCTTTCCTTAAAACTTTCAAAACGATATGAGTGCTTTGTCGGGAAGAGTGCACTCGACGAGCTGACCACCAGTTTGCATACTCACGAGTCATTAGAGGTCCCTCTTCTGATGGACGCGTAGGGACAATAACCTTTGATGAACCTCCAAGACGAACACAGGAGTCCCAGAATTGCACTAACATTTTCAGTGAGCCGTTATAGGGTCGCTCTATAAGTTTGCCAGGAACATCTTGACAAAATCCAAATTGACGACTAAACCTATGCGGGCTATAAGATTCCACAATATGAATGTCATCCTTCCTAAGGGTGATGAAACTTGAGTGAAGACTTATAAAAAAATCGCTCCAAGAATTTGATTGTTCGTCATGATCGGTAAGATGCAATTCCCTCCCCTGTAGCATAGCCAAATGGTGAAGTTGTCGCGCACTAACTTGTTGAAACAACTCGCGGGCATTACTAAGGTCGAAATGCTTGGCCATCTTCTCGCCAGAAACTTTGCACATCTGCGGACCTCGTTGTGGACGTTTAACACGATAGTAGGTGTCAAAATATGCTCCTATCCTTCCATATACATAATGAATAGGAAAGAGTGCTTTGCAGGCGCCCAAATCTTGAGAAGTGGAGACCTCCTTCAAGCCATGGTAAATGCTTGCAAGGAAGGGAACCGCCAAGGAAAACTTCTCTCCATGAGCCATCAAACTCGTAATTTTGAAGACGCTGGCACGAATGTAGTCAATCTTCTTGGGGAACACAAATTTGCAAAGCCAACATGCAAGAAAAGCCGCCAAATAAGTCTCAGCTCTAAGTGAATCCTCCACGCCAAGCTCAATAAAGGGGGCATTCTCCTCATCGGTTCGTGGTAGGAAGCTCTCGTCAATATTTCCAGAAGGATTATGATTCAATTTCGGCCTTGTAGTCCGATTCCTCGATGATTTTTGCGGAGGCTTGGCATACCTACTCGGGCCTCGAAACCAAAAATCCACCCAATCACGAACGGAGACCTCATGGACCTCATCCTTCATGAGTTTGTAGAATGCCGAAAATAGGTGCAGACAACTTCTTGGGAGGAAAGGTTTTCCTTGAGCATCTTCTTGTGTCAACTCCTTAGCCGAGGGGATAACTTCGTCGTAAAAAGACCCATGCACCGGGAGGCCTCCGATTGCTCGCAAATCCCACAAAGAGATGGAGAGTTCACCAATAGAGGTAGAAATTGTGTTGGTAGATGGACGCCAAAGCTCACAAAAGGCACGGAGGACATTCTCATTGTTATGTGAACAACGAAGCAAAGATGGCGTCATAGACCTTGATGGCATCCAAAGTCAACTTGTTGCGAGCAAGAACATCTTCTACCCACTCCCAATATTTGGACGTGTAGCGAACTTCACCAAAGCCGGAAGGAGGAACACTCCAAGTGACAAGACGTCCATCGTGATCACAATGAAGAGGACTAGCAGATGCGACCTTTTGATGGGTGGAGGATTTTAAAAGTAGGACCTTCATGCTGGTGGATTTGCCCGAAAATCTGTCCAATGCATCTTTCGTCTCTCTAGTTGACCATTCTGCAAGATCAAGGGAGGCGGCAAGTGGTTTTCTAGCGAGCAGGAAAGCACCTATCACTGGAGGATGAACTTTTAAAGTTAGAACTTGGGCGCGCGGATTCTGCTTGTCGCTAATAATCTCAAGTTGTGGGTATGGTGTATCATGGTCGATAAAACGCATCCTTGCTGATGGAATTCACAACCCTATGTGCTGCTCCGAGAGTCTGCGAAAAAAAAAAGAAAGGAAAGAATCTATAAAAAAACAGCAAGACAGAATGGGGCAGTATGTCTTAATATGTTGCATAAATTCGAGAAAACATCTGGGAATATATTAGCATATTCTGATTATGATTCTTACCTATATCGTAGCTCTGGAAGTCTCGTTTTTGTCGCCACAAACCGCTCGTGATTTCGGCATTCCTACACGAAGATATAATTTTTTTAGTTAGGACGCACAAAACTGGAATATCGAGCAGTGACAGAACTTAAACTAAGATTACGAAGCTCACCTGGGATGCTACGATGCGAATCTAGATCCAAATTTTTGATATGTTGTAGTACTCCGAGTCTAGTTTCCATAGCAGCAAACCACTCGTGATTTAGGCATTCCTACACCAAGATATGATTTTTTTAGTTAGGACGCACAAAACTGGAATATCGAGCAGTCACAGAACATAAATCAAGATTACGAAGCTCACCTGGGATGCTACGTTGCGAATCTAGATCCAAATGTTTGATATGTTGTAGTACTTCGAGTCTAGTTTCCGTAGCCGCAAACCACTCGTGATTTAGATACTCCTACACTAAGATATGATTTGTTTGGTTAAGACGCACAAAGCTGCAATTCTTGGGAGCAACTGCACAAAAAAAACGTTAGGAGAATCGAGCGACGGGATTGCGTTGCCAACTACTAAAGAGTACCTTTAAAACCAATCAAAAAGTAGTATTGTTGCTTTCATCAAAGAACGGGGGACTTATACTATGGCAACAATACAAGGAAAGTGGCGAATTTATAGGAACAAGCAAGGGAAGAATAAGGAAATTCTTGATTTTTAAGCTAGCGACATACGTAAACAAGAAAATGCTATGTCCGTTTGTATATGGAAAAGTTTAAAACCAGGAAACAAGCAAACATGGGAACAAATTGCAAACCCTTGGAGTGCTGGAAATATGAAAACATCTGTAATATATTTCAAGCATGTTCTTACCAACCATAATATGGTTCAAACATGGAAACAACCATAACATATTTGGTAAGAAAAAAAATGATTCCTTGTTTAAAGTTGAAGTGTTGGGGGGATTCTTACCAAATTTGTTAAGTCTTTAATTTGTCCTATGTAAAATGGGTTTGGCTTATTTATTTTGAGTCCATATACGTTCTTTTCATAGAAGGAATGATGACCAAGTGTTTCATGGAACAAAAAAAATACTTATCCCATCAACAAGCCAAGTTATTTTATTACTTTGGTAATACCACTGCTTAGCTCTACATTGATGGTTATTATGTATTGTACGCTAACATTCAAGTTGCAACATAGTGATAATGGCATTGGCCAAAAGCAATTGACGCAACTAAATTCTTCTCTAACATGGAAAAAAAATCAAGATGGTTAACTTTGGTACATCAGAACATTTGACTAAATGATTCACGAAGGGATATTTTCTTCATGGGTACTTCAAGTCTCTTCTTTAATTTTGGCAAGCCTACATCCCGACAAGCCTTGAAGCAGGGGGCATTTGTAGGCAATTAAAATTTTATTAAATTTGAATCCACAAATACTTTGGATTTTATCATATATTAAATATGTATTAGTCCAAATGATACTATGGGCTAGTATAATCGGGCCGATTATTTAAATACCAACCCATAAGCCTCAAGCTCAATAATCTACTAGGGTTTTCTTGGAGATTACCCCACCCCACACCTATATAAAGAGGTCAAGGGAGAAGGCTAAGACACAAGCAAGTAAGCAGAAGGAAAGGCTAAAGAAGCTCTGAAGGATAGCATCAAGGTCTAGATTCATATATACTATCATCGTCTGTGGTCAAGTTCCAAAGGCGAACTCAAGTCATAGGCGGACGGCTTCAAATCTTCTGTTCGTGATAACTGCAACATCAAATCCTAGTTCGTGACGAGCTTCAAATCGTTCGTGACGTACTACAAATCTGAAATCCGTCAAGTTCAAGATCAAGCTCTCAAGCTCTTGAACCATCATCCGTGACGAGAAGAATCAGCGGACTACATCTCTTTAGATTTAGAGATATTCTAGAGATTGTAACCCCATCACTTGAATTTAAATATAATATTTGTTGCTATTTTTCTTATCTTGATTATTATTTTTTAGGAGCGAAATTTAGTTGTTACAGTGTGTTTAATTGATATTAGAGGTTAATTAATATTTTTGATAAGTTAATTTATTTCTATAATTTAATTTAGGATTTTAAAATTTAGTTTGAAATGACTTAGGAAAATAAAATAAAAGAAAAGAAGAAAAAAAAATAAAGTAAAGAGGAAAATCGGACCAGGCCATTGTTTTTTCACAAGCCCAAACCATCCCTCATTAGGCCCAAGCCAAACACCCCTATACACGGCCCAAATCCAATCTGTTTCAGAGATCAACCAAACGACGTCGTTTGGCTTCTCAAATCTCACCCGTTCGTTCAATCAATCCAACGGCCATTACCCATCTACCCTACCCGATTCAATTACCCGACCCATTACCATACCCGAGCCCCGCCCGTATCACCCTAAACGACTACATTTGGTTCTAATTGATCTAATCCAGACCGTTGGTTTCTAATATCCAACGGTCCTCATTGATAGAACCCTTTTATTATATCAATCCCCCAAAAATCCCATCCCCCCTTCAGAACACCCCGCCTCATCATCCATCTCCAACCCTAGAGACACAAATCGTTAATCGCCGCCGCCCCCACCACCACCGAAAATCGCCTCACAGTGGTTCTGGTGGTCCAAACAACCCAATCTTTACACCGCAGAACCCCCATAACTTCCTTATTCCAACCCCCATAACCGCTAGTTTCGATTCCCCACCAATTGTATCGAATCTCCATTCAAAGAATCGAGTAGAACCCTAGCCGCCTCTGTTTGACTCCAAACCCATATCCCACCACCACTAGGCTTCTCTCAGACCACCACCACCTCTATTTCGATCCAAACACTACCCCAACTCGTCAATTGCTAAAACACAAAAGGGCCCATAGTTTACTTTAAACGTTTAAGAAATGAAGAGCATGTTTGGTTTGAATTGGAATTTGGTCGCGTGTTCTCACGATTGGAAACACACGGTTAAATTCCGTTTCAAATCCAAAAATAAAAGACAGGTGAAGGACAGTTCGTATTTTTGGGCCGCCATGATTTTCCGGGTATTTGTTCTAAGTTCTCTTTCTCTCATTGTTATCTGTTAGTTTATTTCAATTTCGTTACTTCTTCTTCATTTTTCTTCATTTTTCTGCTTTGATTTGGAGTTAAGTCTGTTTGCCGAAAGCCAGTGCATCTCAAATTGTACTTTACTTAGTCTATTAGAGTAAATCATTATGTAGTCGCAGATAACACGAGATCATTTGGTAAGTTTAAATTTCATGAATCTATTGGTCATAGTTGGCATCCCTTAATTACTGAATTTAAAAGTTTGTGGTTTAAGTGGGAAGCCATGTGATTGTCAAAATTCATAGCTGCCAGTACACTTTTTAATTAACAAATGGTATTAGACACTAAGTTAGTGCACTGGGCAGAGAATATCAGAGAAACAAATTAGTTCTTTAATGTTTTGAGTGCTTTTGAGAGCTGGAAAATGAGAATTCACATGGGGAGGGGATTGAAAGGCTGAAATAAGCATGTGCAAGGCAATAGGGAGGGTTTTTTGACAAGTTGAAGGGGTGGCTGGTTCTGATTTTTGTCTATAAAAAGGAGGATTTGATACACAGGAAAAGGACACACAGATATACTCACAGGAGAGTTTAAGGAGAGAATTAGAACTCAGAAGAGAGAGGGAAAAGCTAAAAAGAATCACAATCCTTCTTCTTGGTCAGATTTTGAGAGAGTTTTGACAGAACTTAGAACAAAAGAAATATAGCAAGAAGAAGCCACACTGTTCCATCGATCCTTCTCACTATATTTCCAGTTTCATTCTAGAATTCAATCCGGTTGCATGTTTGCTTCAAGGCTGTTTGGTTTTTAAACTGTCCTGGGTTTCAAACTTGATTTGATTCACTGTTGTTGGGCCGTGGTTGTTTGCTGGGGTTGTTATTGGCTGTTGCTGACTAATCCTCATCTTCTGTTACTTTCAATTTGATTTCCAGGTATACACTTCAAGCCTATGTTGATGTAATCCATCCGTTGACAATAGGAAATAAAATCGAAGTTGAATCTCTGAAGAGCCTGCTGTTTAAATAATTTTTTTATCTTTAGTTTTACATAGTTCTCTTATAGTGTGAGAAATGGTTCATTGTAGTAAGTTAGGATTATTTTGAATTGTGATAAGCTGTTTGGACTTTAAAAACTTGGATTCATCGGCTGACCTTAATTAGTTACATCCTGTTTTCTCGGATCTGGATTAGAAAATTAGAAGATAGCTAAAATGAATTGAGAATTAGATTATGAACCTTGTTCACAGTCGCAGCAGGTTCATCTCTAGCATCGCGAATGTTAAGTGTTAGTTTAATAATGGCGATTTGAATTAATATCATGTATTCGTGCCACCGTGATGTCATTTGTATTTTGTTATTACTTTATTGAATATTAGTGGTGCACTGGTAGGTAAACAAATAGAAGTAGAATTTAATTTTATATTATTATTGTGAGTGAATAACTTTTAGTTGCAATTATTAAACATTTGCAGTAATTAGAATTACATTCAGCAAATTCGTAAGCTAAAGAGATCGAATTATTTTGCTTAGAATTCAGGGCCTAGTAGTAGGCTTCATGGGTATTAGATATACATCCCTAGCCTATTCTCGTTTGGGGGCTGTCTAAGGCCATGATTGGACTGGATTTGGATATAGGCTGAAATTCGATTCGCATCCCTTGAGCATGTTTTGAGCCCAAATGCAATCTAGGCCAATGACAAGTTAATTAAGACCTTTTACCCTTTTTTAGAGACATAGTAAATAGCAAATCATAGTCACTTTAAGTTTGGACTTTAATAAAATAATGAGACGAGCCTCGTTAGACAACATAACACACGGGGCCCTCGAATAAATTGTTATGAAAACCTTAGACTAGGGAGGATCGTTTAGCAAATTTCACAGTCATTCCCAAAGTTAACAACACGATACTCTTTAGGCGCGACTTTAATAAAATTACTTTCCTAAATACGGGTGCGCATTCATGTGACCCAAATTTTACTCTCGGCGAAACTGAAACGCATTAAAGTCACAGGCGTACTGGTTGCGGTGTGACTCGAAATGTGTTTTTGTGACGTCGCAATTCTTCTAAAAATTGAAAAGCAGAGCATTAATAGCACATAATTAAAATATATAGAGAAATCAGATAAAAAACAAAAATCGCAATTGAGCGACCGTGCTAAAACCACGGAATCCGGGAGTGCCTAACACCTTCTATCGGGTTAACAGAATTCCTTATCCAGGTTTCTAGTTTCACAGACTGTAATACAGAGTCATAAATTTCCTCGGTTCGGGATTAAACCGGTGACTTGGGACACCATTATTTTCCCAAGTGGCGACTCTGAAAAAATTAAATAAAATGATCCCGTTCCGACTGTACTTTAAGTGGAAAAACTCCTTCCGATCATTAGTATATCCCTTCTCGGGATGTAGTATTAAATAGTGGCACATTTACGTGCATGTAAAAAGGAGGTGTGACAATTACTTCACAAAATGGGTTGAAGCCATCACTCTCAAGGCAGTCACCAAGAATGCTTTGGTGAACTTTGTGCATTCCAACATCATCTGCAGCTTTGGTATCCCTGCTACTATCATTACTGATAATGCTGCAAATTTGAATAGCCGTCTGATGGTAGAGGTACGTGAACAATTCAAGATATCACACAGAAACTCTACTCCTTATCGGCCAAAAGCCAATGGCGTCGTTGAAGTAGCAAACAAGAACATCAAGGAGATTCTGAGAAAAATATTCAAAGCTCTAGACAGTGGCATGAAAAGTTTCCTTTCGCATTACTTGGGTATCAGACCACAATGCGTACATCAATTGGAGCAACCCCATATCTGTTGGTCTAAGGAACTGAAGCAGTCATACCGACAGAAGTAGAGATCCCTTCGCTTCGCATAATCGTGGAAGCGAATATTGAAGACAGAGAATGGGTCAAAACCCGGCTGGAATAGTTATCCTTAATTGATGAAAAGCGAATGGCCGCAGTTTGCCATGGGCAATTGTACCAACAAAGAATGGCCCGTGCCTATAACAAGAAAGTACGCCCCAGGAACTTTGAAGTAGGACAGCCTGTGCTTAGACGCATTCTCCCGCATCACCAGGAAGCAAAAGGAAAGTTTGCTCCTAATTGGAAAGGTCCGTACATTATCCAACAAATATTACTAAGAGGAGCACTGTATCTGGGAGACATTGAAGGAAATGATCTTGAGACAGCAGTTAGTGCAGATGCAGTGAAAAGGTGCTATGTCTAAACCTCTTGGAGTGATGGATTTTGTATAATGAAGACGAAGAAGGCTTTTCTTCATTCTATCCCAAACACCATCAATCCTTTGTAAACCCTTTGAGCCGATTCTGTTTGTTTGGCTACCCTCTTTGGAAGCCGAAAGAATTAAAAAATAATAATAATAAAAAAGAAATAATAATAAAAAAAAACAAAAACAAAAACAAAAACAATTTTTTTTTGCCTGAACTTCGTTTTGACTTGATCCCGAAAGGGTACGTAGGCAGCCTCTCCCTTTGGTTCAGTCACACAATAATAAAAATCCCAATTTCCCCAAAATTGAAACCGGGGCAGATGATATAACGGTTCGGTTTAAATCTGCCAAAGTTCCAAAGTTGTAATTCCACTCAAAATCCTTTTTGGCCAAAGACCTTGTTCAAGTCCTTCAGATCAATTGGCAAAGGCAGGGGAAGTGAAAACGTCATTGACGCAATCTAATACAACCTGAATTGAGAGAAATAAAATGAGAGAGTCTTATCGGTGAAAACCCTCGGGCACCATAAGGCAACGGTAAGTAGGGAAACTTAAAATGAGAGAGTCCGTTGTGAAAACTCGCAAAGAGCACTATCAGGCGACAGTGAGAAGAGAAATGAGAGAGGTCGATTGGCGAAAACTCACAAAGGGCGTTGTCGACCGAAAAGGAAAACACCTCATCACTAAAAGTCCTGGCAGGGTTCCCTTGTTTTGAAATGCAGATCAATGGGTTCATGTGAAGCTGGAAAGTTTGTGTGGGTTGGGCGTCCAGTCTAAGAGGCATGTCATGTTCATTTGAAGCCAGCATGCACCCTAGATAAGTCCTTCTTTTCCCCGAAAGGGACACTTCTCTCTAAGCTCATATGCTCGCATTTGTGCATACTTTTCTCTGAATCCCTTTCGGTTTAACTCTAATTCTGAAACTATTATAAAGAAAGGTGGTATGACCGATTTCATAGGGCTCCGCCTGGTTAAAGTTGAAGAAATGCCCAGCCTCAGCGGGTGCATCAGTTCAATCCTGATTGACCATGAGGGTTGATTGCTTCTAAAATAAAGACATTTATAAAGAAATAAAGGAAAAGGCAAATGTTTCAAGAGCTGAATAAAGTGAATAGGTCAGAGCCCACACGGGCGAGTTATAATGAAATTCTGAGAGCTGAACCTGGTCGGTTTGAAAAAAAGAGATTCATCCTCAAGGCCAAAAGTAGCAAGTTCTCAACAGAAAGGAGGCCAGAATCAAGCACGGGAGATGATCAAGGCCACAAACCAACCATTGTTTCAAACTAACAAAGATTGTTCTTTGTTGAAAACATGTCTTACAAAGAGCAACCGTGCAAGAAGCAGGTGCAACCCAAAAAGAAATGAAATGTGCAAATGTTGAAACAACTTTGTAGCAGGAAAGCGACCAAAAGGGAAGTTTCCCGAAACTCTTTCATGCATTTCGGCTAATTAAAAGAATAAAATAAAAAGAAGAAGAAAACAAGGAGAAAAAGAAGTGCAAAATGAAAATGAAAAAAAAATGAAAAAATAAAAGAAAAAAATCATGGTAGCATAGGACATCATTCCTTAAATATCCCGGCATAACCTGAGGATCTTCCTGGCATAACTCATGGAGCCTTTTTCTTTTCAAATCCTGGCATAACACGAGGATCTCCCTGGCATAAACCAAGGAGCCTTTTTTTTCCAAATCCTATCATAACCCATGGATCCCCCTGGAATAACCCAAGGGGCTTTTTCTTTCCAAATCCAGGCATAATCCATGGATCTTCCTAGCATAACCCAATGAGCTTCTTTCTTTCCATCCCGTCATAACCCGTGGATCCCCTTGGCATAACCCAAAGGGCTTTTTCTTTCCAAATCCCGACATAACCTGTGGGTCTCCCTGGCATAACACAAGGAGTTTTTTTTTTCTTTTTCAAATCCCGGCATAACCCGTGGATCCCCTGGCATAACCCAAGGGCCTTTTTCTATTCCAAATCCCGGCATAACCCGTGGATCTCCCTGGCATAACCCAAGGAGCTTTTTCTTCTCTAAATCTCGGCATAACCCTTAGATCCCCCTGACATAACCCAAGGGGATTTTTCTTTTCAATTCCCAGCATAACCCGTGGATCTCCCTAGCATAACCCAAGGAGCTTTTTTCTTTCCATCCCGGCATAACCCGTGGATCCCCCTGGCATAACCTAAGGTGTTTTTTCTTTATAAAATCTCGGCATAACCCGTGGACCTCCTTGGCATAACCCAAGGAGCCTTTTTTTTCTTTCCATCCCGGCATAACCCGTGGATGCCCCTGGCACAACCCAAGGGGCTTTTTCTTTCCAAATCCCGACATAACCCGTGGATCTCCCTGGCATAACTCAAGGAGCTTTTTTATTTATTTCCAAATTCCGGCATAACCCGTGGATCCCTCTAGCATAACCCAAGAGGCTTTTTCTTTTCCAAATCCTGGCATAAACCGTGGATCTCCTTGGCATAACCCAATGAGCTTTTTCTTCTCCAAATCCCGGTATAACCCGTGGATCCCCCTGGCATAACCCAAGGGGCTTTTTATTTCCAAATCCTGACATAACCCGTGGATCTCTCTGGCATAACCCAAGGAGATTTTCTTTTCAAGCATAACCCGGTCATCTTTTAGCATCATCAAGATGCATAAGCCTGATTTAATCACTTAGACATGTATCACAACTAACTCACAAAATTTTCCTAGTGAAAACTGGGGCAGGAAATTTCGTTCGTATGTTTGTTTTGATGTCTTAAGCAGATCTTACCTTAAGGCACAAGATTTGAGATGACCAAAAGAATGAGTCTCAATCCAGAATCAAGAAAAAATGAAAACAACAAAAAGAAATGAACTCAAATGTTAAGCAAGCTAGGTTGTTAAGTGTTCAAAATCTGATCAAAGTCATAAGCTCCGCTGATCCCGTTTCGACCCAATGCTACATGAAGAAGTAGACGCCTACAACTTGTGAGCATCAAGATTCAGATCGAAGGCCGCAAAAACAGCTAAGACTCAAGATCAAGTTTCAAGAGAATTGTAGATAAGAATCTTTTAACTCATAGTTGATAGGCATAGCTAGCTTAACTTTGATTTTCCTTTTGGTGTAATAAGGAGGTCAACAAGCAGTAGCAACAGCAACAGCAGTGACAACCACAACTCTCGGTAGTCCCAACTACCAAACTCTCTAAAACTACACTGACGTGATTCCTTTATAGCCAAGGATATGTAAGCAACCTTTGAAGCATGGTTCAGTCAAATGGTTTAAAAATGCTTCTGATGGAATGTTGAGCACGCAAAAATCCTTCATAGTGCTCATTTATCTTTGCTCGAAAATCCTTCGTGTATTCGAGCAAAGAGAGGCAGCTGTGAGCACGTAATTTTTGTCACGTTTAAATTACTCCTATATATTAATCAAAATTAAAGTTTCTTCGTTATATTTTTTTTTTGAATTTTTAGGAATTAATTGTTTAATGCCATAAGGTAATGGTATTTTTGGATTTCAATTTTAGAACAAGAGAAAATGAAAAAAATAGTCCTTTTTACTTCCGCATTTTTACATTTTTAGTTTAATTTTCCTTAGATAATAAATTAGTTAACTAATTAGGATAATTTTAGATTTAATTTTGGTCTTTTCGTTTTATTATACATAATGAAATCTGAAAATTATAAATAATAACAGGTAAAATACAAAATAAATAAATTATATAAAATAATTAAAAAGAAAGGAAAAGAAAAACAATGAAAAGAAAAGAGTAAATAGACTAGGCCATAATTTGGGCCAAGGTGTTATGACCCAAACAACCCTATTCACCCTCCTAGCCCAATTTCGCCTAACCCACACCCCAACTAGCCCTATACCCGACCCATTCTCCACCAAATACACCCATATACCCAAAACCATCAGAAGCCCTAATCTCCCAACTCAGGCGCGTACTGTTCTTCTTCTCCGAAGAACACACGAACCAGCCTCTAAAATCCAGTCCAAATCCAAGCGATTGAGCATCAAATTTCTTCTCACGCGTGATCCCTCTCTCCTCGTCACCAAAATTGTAACGGTTTCTGACAGATTCCATTCTCCCTCACATGCTTTTTCAAATTTTATCCGCGGATTTTTACCCTTTGGATGATATACAGAAAAATGGGAGGCGTTAGATTGATTTAAGGTTAATCTCCCTCTCTCATCACAAACGGGGGAAAATTCATTTTTGGGGAAATTTTCGTGTGTGGGAATTTTGTAGGGAGGAAGGAAGAAGCTTCGAGAATTCTCGAAGTCTATATAAGTTAAGGTTCTGGAGATTATTCAAGGGATTTTCCTGGGCAGAAAATGCTAAGGTTAAGAAGAACATTCTTCTTCATTTTTTTTTTAATTTTAGCTTATTGCCAGAACCAGAAAAAAAAAAGGTTCATTGCTCTTTGAATCTATTTCCGTTTTCAATTAGTTCTTTTTAAATCTATATTCCGTCTTTTCTTGCTAGGCTGGAGTTTTTTTTTTTTTTTTTGTGAAAAATGGTGCTTGATTGAGAGTTGCTTGAGTTCGTCGCTGTCCGAGCTTCTAACTCCTACTCATTTTCTGTTGCTGGTTGCTGATACTAGTTATTGGATTTCATTTGTATTCAGCGCTCGAGCAAAATTGGCCGTGAGCATTTATTGATTCGGGTTCATTTCTGATCCATGTAGCCTATCTTCGATTAAGAAATGTATTGAGTTTGAGTTCAGCTGGTTTAGAATTGTATAAACCTTGACGATTGTTGGTCATAATGTATTGGTTTGTCATTTGCACGAGTGTTTTCTGGTTTGGTTCATCTATGAATACGTTAATTGATTTCTGAATTTGGCTGCGTATTTGGAATTGTTATGATTCTCTGTTAAATCCTAGTCGAGCCATCAGATCTGGTTATTGGCCATTCGGGCTACTGAAACACGCCTTCTGCTGTTAGAATCAGTTTATAGGACATTTGTTTGGACTATTAGCTTGATAGAAATTCACTTCATGTAATTCTGCTGAAAGTTTACCTGTTTTGGACTGTGCAAGTAGTAGTTTGAAATCTGTCTGTCTTGTTATGTTGAGATAAAGTGTGCAATGCAGCCCGTGTTTTGACTAAAAATGATAATCTCTCTTCGAATTTACTCTTGTTAGGAGGGTGTTTGGTGTCCTTTGTTTGGATTTTGTAGCAAGCATGTGCAAGTAACCGGTGCAGATCATACGGCTGAAAAATTGACTGTCACTAATCTTTCACTCTATTCTATTCATTGTCTCTTATCCACTAGCGACTGAGTTACTAAATGTGCTTGGGGGACTAACTTTGATTGTTTTGATAGTTCTTGGATAAAATGATAACAAGCTGAATGTAATGAAGCCCGACGACATAGGCCTAAACGATTTTAAGTATGCTGTCTATTCCGAGCTGTGAAATTTACATATTTAATAGAATTTTAGTTGATGCATGACCTCCCAGAGTTACTGCTAGTATATCCACTTTGCCTATTCTTTGGTTGTATTCTTCCTTAAGCTGTTTCTTCCATTTGGGCTCTCATTGAGGTACCCACACACTAGGAACTTGAACGAGGGAAATAAAACAATTGGATTGTTTTCGATCCTAGTTAATTTGTCCATGTTGCTGCAGGTTGTTTATTTTACTGCTTGGTGTGGTTACATGTTGAATTTGCCACCTTCATTCTTTAGATTTAATACGCGGAAACCATGTGAATTTAAAGGAAGTTTATGATAGTAGTAGCTGCTTATAATTATTCATACTATTGTTTGTTTCCTTAACTGTTGGAATGAGAACATTAGTGTTAGTTCATGAACTACAATCAGCAAAAAAAAAATGGGAATTCACTACATGCTACTGTTTATGTCTTTTTTGCAAATTTGTGGATTTCATTACTGTTTTTGTTTTTGCTTTTGTTTGCCTTTCTCTCCCCTGGGCCGAGGGTCGATTGGAAACAGCCTCTCTGCCCTCTTGGGTGGAGGTAAGGCCTGTCTACATATTACTCTCCCCAGACCCCACTTTGTGGGAATATACTGGGTTGTTGTTGTTGTTGTTGTTGTGGATTTCATTGCTACAGTGTTTGATTGCCTTTGGATTTGGCATCCGGTGTATAGCTGTTGAGCATGATCATATAGCTTATACATCCATTAGGTCTGGGTTCTGTATATTAGGGGTTGTTATCTGTTGGAAATATTATCGGTCAAGGTCACAACAGAACGCTTGAAGTATTTTCTCCCGTTTGTTCATGCCATTTGTTAACTGTTGGAAATATTCTTCTTATTTTGGCATGTATGGTCTTCAACTATTGGTATTTTATTTGTAATGAAGTTTCCTAACATGAAAAAAACCAATATGATAGTAAGCTAATTTACATTGAAATAGCAGAATTAGTGTAGTTGGTGCAAGGGATTGTTTGGGATTGTTTGCTGGCTTACCTTTTCACCTTCATTTAGATTAGACTTTGTTTTAATCCTTAGAGTTCGAGGTGCGCCATTTAGCAATTTCTATGGCCCTAGCAAAGTTAATTCACAAATATAAAATTGATCTCCGAATTAGGTAGTAGGTTCAAGCTAAAAGGGTGTTTCACTTTTGTTTGAATTCGGACTTGAATTCGTGGCTCGAATTTGTATTTGTAAATTAATTAGCGCTTAGAGACAAATAATCCATAGAAAATCTTAGTTTCCTTTAGGATGGCCTTTAATAATAAATGAGACGAGCCTCGCCATACCAATACAAATTGCAGGGTCCTCATTAATTACTTGATAAAATACTTAGAGATTTGGGATGGGCCATTTAGCAAATTTCACTGTCTTCCCAAAAGATAATAATATGTTAGTCCTTTTTTAGGTGCGATCTAATAAATTACATTCCTAATACGGGTGTGTATTTCATACAACCCAAATTCAAATCCGAAAACATCAAATAAAGATGTGTCGAGGATTCGGGTGTATTTCATGTGACGTGATCCGAAAACATATTTTTAGGCGACGTTCATTTTTGTAAAAAATAATTAAAAAGCGGTAAATAATTATAAAATTGCACTACAGATTGGAGCATTAGAATTTTAGCCAAGCATGATAATTTAACCGACCGTGCTAGAACCACGGGATCCGGGGGTGCCTAACACCATCCCTCGGGTCAACATAATTCCTTACACAGAATTTCTGGTTTGCAGACTCACATTGGGAAGTCGAATAATTTTCCTTGATTTGGGATTTAAACTGGTGACTCGGGACACCAAAAGCCAATCCTTTCTCGAGTGGCGACTCTAGAAATAAATAAATAATCCCAATTTGAATAATGTCACTTTAATTGGAAAAACTCCCCCTTTATATATATTTTACCATTCGGGGTAGGTATGTGTAAAAAATGAGGTGTGACAATCATAAGAATCATGTTGATTGTACCCACTACCACTTTGCTCAGAATGATCCGAATTGTTTTGAACTTCTTGACCTTGTTGTCTTCTCTTGTTGACCATCATGTTCACTTCTTATATGGCATTCACTTTTTTTTACCCTTGAACTTGTTGAAGTTGAGCCTTTGCCAATTGATTCATTGTTGTTGTCAACTCCGCTATAGCTTGTCCATGATCATGTAGCTCCTTGTGTAGGTGAATAGCATTTGGATCACCTTGAGGAACATTAGCTCTATTTTTCCAAGTCGAAGAGGTATCCACCATCACATCCAATATTTCACAAGATTCAGAATGCGGTGTGTTCATAAAACTACCCCCGGTGAGTTGATTCACCACACGCTGATTAGTTTATTGATCCCCCCGAAAAGGTTTGCTGGATCATGAACTTGGTCATGTCGTTGTTAGGGAACTCTTTGTCCATTGTTTGGCACATCTCCCAAATATCATGTTACAGTTCATTTGGCTCTTTTTTAAAAGCAAGGATCTTATCTCTTAGCGTTACCATATGTCCCAGAGAAATGAACTTTACGATGAACTTCTCGGCCAACTCATCCCAAGTGTGTATGGAATGGTTGAGTAACCTCTCTATCCAATCCAAAACCTTCTCCCTTACAGAAAATGGGAAAATCCTCAACCACAATGCGTCCTCAGAGACATTAGTCTTCTTGCTCCCTCAACACATGTCAACGAAACCTTTGAGATGCTTATATGCATTTTGGTGTGGAGCTTCGGTGAAGAAACCCCTTTGTTCTAACCGTGTAAGCATGACATTGGTTATTTAAAAGTTTTCCGCCCTAATCCAGGGCATAGCCTTCCTTGGGCAACACCCGGTGTACTGACCTTGGGGGAGGGGGGGGGGAGGGTTTGGGATGTTGTCATTACGCTGGTGGCCTCTCCTTGGTACTTGAGATTTAAGATGAACCTCATCCACATGTTCGTCATCTACCTCCTCCCTCAATGGTATATTCTCGAGGACTTCGTTGTGAAGAGCCATTTGGTAAATAAAAGCAATTCACAAACAAAATTATAAAAACGGAAGGAAAGAAAAACAAAACACAAAAATTCTTAGATATATAGATAAGACCCTCTAACTCTTGGCAACGACACCGAAAATTGATTGGGTCCAAGCCTACACTACTATTGAGCAATGAGGGTGGTCGATGTAGTTTTCATCCAACAAGGACGGGATCGAATCCACAAGGTGTTAATTTTTGGAATTATGTTTATATCTAAGCGAGATACATGCATTGAGTCTAATTACACTTCAACAAGTTTGGGTTTGATTTCTACTTCTAACTTTACTCTGAACATTGCAATGATTGAAACTAAGAACAATATTTTTGTTGTTAGTTTTCAAGTTTTTAAAGAGACTAGGGTCATGACTTCCACCTAGATGGATGTCTAACGGGTAGCAAAATCTAGATCAAGCTTTATTAGTTGAGATCGTAATACATCTATCACACCCGGGTACTCACTTTATTCCTATTGGTAGTTTGTGTGATTTTGCCTAATTTGGCTCTCTCAAGTCCAAATGGGTATTCATACAAAAGTAATATTAGCTCAAATCGGGTGTTATTATCTCTAGGTTTAACCTTTTGATCGTGGCTATCAGTTTTTTGGGTTCACCCAAATTCGTTGTTAGCCTAGTTGTCCTAGACATTGTCCTCTTTCTCAAGTAGAGACTTAGTCATAAAGGCATGAATCCATTTTTGCAACCGTTAATTCTATAGTTCTAGCAAGAATTAGGCTAAATATCAATAATCCACAGATTCAAGCCCTAAATTCAAATACCCTTTAAATAGCCACGCTAGGGTTGGGTCACAATCCTAGATATGGGTTTCGTGTGATAACCCAAATGGACATTGTTGATGCCCCCTCTTTCACCCCCTCAAAGGGGCAAAATCGGGTTTTACGACATTATGGACAAAACAACTATTGTTCCCTTTGGAGGAACCGGGTCATGGAATTTAAAGAGTTACCACCTAATGATTATAGTGCTTTAGGACACTTTTTAGATAAAAGAAAGGATTCGAAGGAAAAATCAGAGTTCGGGTAAGGGCTTGAGGTTATCTCGAGGGGAAGGAGTTAGGCACCCCTCAAGATCCACTAGTGTGGTTCCCAACCTTGCTTAGTTGTGATTTTAAGAAGAGTAAGAGTAAACAAACATGGTTTGCACATAAGGAATACAAATGAGTTAAAAGTTTTGAAAGAAAAGAGAGAAGAGACATAAGTGGCCTTGGAAAGAAAACATAAAATTTGAGAAAACATCATATCATATAGATAAAGAAAAGGGTCCTAGGTTTGAATATAATATGGATCACGTCGGTGCAATATCCATCAAGTCACTCCCGCACGAGATATTAGCGCACTATTGTCATCATCTCCATATTCTACCCTTTCCACCCGTTAAGGTATTTAAGCGTGATTCATTTCGTTTACTTATCTCATGCTAGTACCCGTCCCAACCTATTAGTCCCGGGGTTTTTAGGACTTACTAATCCTAAAGGTAAAGGAAAAGGGGTAGAGGCATATATGGAGTTTTAAAGGTAAAAATGCTAAGGCGTTAATAAAAACAAATAGCACATAAGGGGAATAAATAAACACACAAAGCTGTACACAAAACCCTTTAAGCCATACAACGAATAGTTTAGCATGACTTGCAATTACTGATTTGGTCTTAACATTAAACTGATAATGGACATATTAGTTTAACACATAGAGTTTGATAATAAGTCCGCATTAGGCAAGCCGGATCCAATTGATAGAAATTGAGGTATTTTAAACAGGTTATAGATTAAGAACCTAATGCAGAAGAGTTTGAAATAGTAGATTGAATATTATACAAGTTCAGAGATGGCTTTGAAAATCATTAGAATCATTTAAGTAAAATACGAAAGTGAAAAGACTTTGAAAGTAAGGATGAGTTAAAGATTATTTTAAAATAATAGCTTTATGAGATGAATAATATCTCAGGCAGAAAGTTGAAAATTATTTCAGAAGATTCAAGTTTAGAAAATTAAAGAGCATTGCAAACCGGTAAGAGTTTTTGAAATAAACAAGTTTGGACGAGTTTTGATGAGAACGATGAAGCTAATTGCCGGATTATTGCATACACTGATTTAAGCGAGTTTGATAACCTATAAGCAGGATATCTTTACCTTGATTTTAAGACTTGTTGCGGCTTTTAAATTGGTACGAAATGAGTATTTGTTTGTCCTACAATTTGCCTAGCGTTTATGCATTTCCTATAGGCATGATTTCTATATGCATTTAATTGTTTGATTATTAGGTCCTATAGGCAAGATTTCTAATGATTGGTTATGACTGAACATTAAACCTTATAGGCATGATATCTTGGTAATTCAAAGCGTTGAACCTATATGCATGGTATCTAGGCGACTGAATTATAACATTAGATCATATAGGCATGGTATCTACCCTTAATTACATGCAATAAAGTAAACCCCTCCCACACCCTTTACTAATATTTTCCTGAGTTTCTTTTTACAAAATTATTACTGAAAAAATAAAGTAAATAACAGAAAATATATCACATCTTATAGCTTGATCCTGACCAGCCTAATTCAATCTTGATATCCTATAACATGTGCTTCACAATTCCAGATTCCAGGTTTTAAGGCCTTCTCTTAGAGTGTTTCAAAGTTCCAAGGGCTTCAGGAAACCCAGGCAATTCTTACACCCTAGAGATTAGATTGAGTAGTGCAATGTGTGGAATTACCCGCCCTTAGGCATCCAAGTTCAGAGGGAGCTCCAGGTTCCCTAAGCATGGCTTACCATGGGGTGGGGTGGGGGTGTAGGACTTAAATAACTAAGAATAAGTATGAAGTGAGGTGGTTAGAGGGTGACCAACGCAAAGGATGGTCATGCCCAGCCATGAGAGGGACTGGCACACACATGACCCTTTACATGGTTTGAACAAATAAGATCAGACTTGAGAAAGTCAGACTTAGGCCTGAATGGTGATTAGGACACCACCAGACTTGAGTAAAGCTCAACACATAACAGGGGTTAAGGGGATGGGACTGATTTGAGTACAGGTTTGGGGCAACCTGGTTCTAAATTAAGGGTGGCAATAGAGTGCCACCCTAGTTTAAAACAATACTCATACACAAAGGGATTAGGGAAAAAGGATTGATAAAGAAAGCATTTTTACCAACAAATAGAATCAAAGTCATGGGAATATGGGGTAGGGATGTACAGGAAAGTACTAATACAAGCATAGCAGAATCAAAGTCATGGGAATATGGGGTTGGGATGTGGCATGCTGAAATTTTACTGCATAATGTAAGAAAAATAAACAGGCATGTGAAAAGGTTAAATAAACACATAGTTTGGAGACGGTATTTAAATCATGGACATACCGGTTGCAAATTCAAACAACAACGCAAGTAGGGCAGGTAGAATCCTACAGTTTAGCCTTGGCCTTCAGCCGGCTAAACCCAAGTAGCAAACAAGTAGCAGAGAAGAGAAGAAAGAGTTTTGCAAATGTGAATTGATAATTGTTCGTGTGTTTAAAGAAGAAGAGTCGAGCATTTATAGTATAAGGCAAGTAAATAACTCAGTATCAATCATAATCAATCAAGAGAAGGGAACCCCTTTAATCGAGGAGTTCGAACTAGAATAATAAGGGTATAGTTGTATTTAAGGAAAGAAAATCAAGTATCCTGTTATGAAATAAAGGGTACATACGTAAGAGAAGTTTTAAAATACTCGGTTTAGGTAAATAAGGTAATAATAAAATCAATAATCACATAGTAAATCAAGGAATTCAAGATTCGAACTTAATAATAAATTAAGTCAGAAAATAGGTCCATATTGTTGGTACACGGGAATCTGAGCTTGGTAGATACTGGCTAATGCTGACCGCTTTCCGATACCAAGACTGCTCCTATACCAACTCCGTCGGCTTCGTCGAAAAACATCCTCCATCCGCATCATAGGATTCTGCAATGTCTTCTCCTATGAAGGATACCTCTTTATTAGGAAAATACATCTTTAGATGTTCGTATTCTCCTCCTATAGGATTCTCGGCGAGGTGTTCTGCAAAAGCTAGTCCTTTGACTGCCTTCTGGGTAACATAAACAATGTCAAACTCGCTTAACAGGATTTGCCATTTGGCGAGCTTGCTGGTAGGCATGGGCTTCTGAAATATATATTTCCATTGGTCCGTTCTAAATATGAGATAAGTTGTGTAAGCACAAAAGTAATGCCTTCACTTGAGCTACCCAAGTTAGAGCACAACAAGTGCGCTCTAATAAGGAGTATCGAGCCTTGTACGGGGTAAACTTCTTGCTGAGGTAATAGATGGCTTGCTCCTTTCTTCAGGTTTCATCATGTTGTCTCAAAACACACCCAAATGCTCCATCTAATACCGCGAGATAAAGCAATATGGGTGTCCCTGGTTCGGGTGGAACTATGACTGGCGGTATTGAGAAGTATTCTTTAATTCTGTCAAAAGCCTTTTGACAATCTTCAGTCTATTTAGTGGCAACATCCTTCTTTAGCATCTTGAAAATGGGTTCACAAATGACAGTGGACTGGGCTATGAACCGGCTGATATAGTTGAGTCTTCCCAGAAAACTCATCGTCCTTCTTGCTTTACAGTGGTGGCAACTCTTGAATGGCTTTGACCTTCGACGGGTCCGGTTCTATTCCCCAGCGACTCACAATGAAACCCAATAATTTTTCCAGCGGGAACCTCGAATGCACATTTGGCGAGATTAAATTGTAAGTTGTATTTCCTTAGTCTGTTGAAGAATTTTCTCAAATCTCCCATGTGATCTGCAGCTTTCTTGGATTTGATGATGGACGGCGTCTACATACACCTCGATTTGTTTATGTATCATGTCATGAAAGAGAGTGGTCATGGCCCTCATGTAGGTAGCACCGACATTCTTTAAACCGAACGACATCATTCTGTAACAGTACATTCCCCACGGCGTGATGAATGCCATTTTCACTGCATTTTCTTCATCCATCCATATCTCGTGGTATCCAGCAAAACAATCCACGAATGACTGCAACTCATGTTTGGCGCAATTGTCAATCAATATGTGTATATTTGGCAAAGGGAAATCGTCCTTGGGATTGACTCGGTTAAGATCCCAGTAGCCGACACATACTCTAACCTTCCCATCCTTATTTGGTACCGGCACAATGTTGGCTAACCATGTTCGATACTCTACCACTCTAAGAACCCTGGCTTTGACTTGCTTGGTAACCTCTTCTTTGATTTTCAAACTCATTCCTGGCTTGAATTTTCTGAGTTTCTGTTTGACCGGTGGGCACGCCGGATCTGTCGGCAACTTGTGAGCCACAATGGATATACTGAGACCGGTCATATCGTCATACGACCAGGAGAATATATCCTCATATTCTTTTAAAAACTCTGTATACTCTTCATTTTTTGATGGTGATAGATGTACGATGATACGCGTTTCCTTGACATTTTCTGCGTCTCCCAAATTAATGATCACAGTTTCATCTAAGTTAGACTTAGGCCTATTCTCAAAGTTCTCAACCTCTCTGATAATCTCTTCTGGTATTTCGTCCTCCTCTGAATCTATGTCCGTTTGTTGCATTGCCTCGTTGCAAGTTGTAGTCGATGGTTCATCGTCAAGATATGTAATAGTAATACTGTGTAAAATAAAGTAAATGATAGAGAAACTAATAAGAGCGAGATATAAAGATAAACTGAAGAAATGCTTTTGATTAAATTCATAATTGTTTGAAACATCCGAGCTCTTTTCAAGAGTAAAGACAATGCGGGAAAGAAAAATTGACTAAAAAAGTAAAATGCGATGCATAGTGCGTCGTTTAGCCTTGCTACCCCGAAGCTTTCCGGGCACTGGTGGTCCTGAATGACCAGTTGGTGAGGTATTCTCCATGATTCACAGCTTGAATGGAAGGGCCTTCTTCCCCCTCCTCCTTGAAGATAATACAACAGTCCATGTTATCTTCTAGAAATAGGTTCTTCATTACTGCCAGTGTTTCATCCTCCTCTGATCCATACATAACATCGGCCGGCTCAAAAGTCTGCTCCAACTGAGGTAGAGGGTACTTCAATGCGTAGTAGGGACCACGCCATAGTGGCGACCAGTTGTTGAACTCACTCCAAGTGATTTCATATCCCAAGCCAAAAGTAGTTCCATGTTCTTTCAACTTGATAGGTTTGGTGATGCCTTGGAGATTCTTGCCAAGTCCCTTTCCATGTTCGTATCCGCTCCAATTTAGAATGCTCTCAATTTTGTTGTCCCACCACTTGTCTTTGTCTATGGCGTTGATTCGCTCGATGTGATGATATGTTTCTCTACCTATCCTTCTTCCTCCGATCATTAGCATGGCTTGGCGACTGTATATGGGGTTGTTATCGTCGCCATGGATGATTACTTCCTGATGCTTCCATTCAAATTTTACAGCCTGATGCAAAGTTGATGCCACAGCTTTAGCGGCGTGGATCTAGGGTCGTCCCAACAACAAATTGTAGGATGCTGGTACGTTAATGACTTGGAACTCAACATCGAACCCGGTCGGTCCCATCTGCAGGCACATGCTAATTTCTCCAATGGTGGACCTTTGAGATCTATCAAAAGCTTTGACGCTGATAGCCCCATCTTTGATCTCATGCAATCCCTTACCCGGTGTCCTGAGAGTTACCTGTGGGCAAATGTTGAAGATAGATCCCCCATCGACTAGAATCCTAGTGATAAAGTGATCCTCGCATTGTGGAGTGATGTGCAATGCTTTGTTGTGACCGAGCCCTTCTGGCAAAGCAAGAGAGAATGATAGGCTTGCCAAGTTTCTAACTTAGTCTAATTCCTTTCGAAATCGTAGCAAAGTTTGGTCCAGACGAGCAGCAGTCTCCTTGGTGATTGTGGTGTTCTGAGAAGTTTCCTCAAGTTCCTTCCTAGCGTTTGTATCTCCAATTTTGCCTTTGTTCCTATTTCTGGTAGGACTCGGGGGAGGAGGAGGTGGAGGACCCTTGGACCTTGTTGGGTATGCTGATGGTGCCAGAATTCACGAACTATCCTTTAGGGAGGGGAATAAAATAAAAGAAAAACAAAAAGGTAAAAAGTTAGGGCGGATTCTGATAATATTGCGATATTAAACACATTGTGCGGAAATGTAAATCACGTCCTAATTTGGGTGCCTCGTTGTGCCCGAGGTAGGCCTAGCAACAAATTGTTTTGGAGAACTTATTTTGCTAAATGTCTCATTTTATTGATAAAACAAGACGAGTCTTAAAACAACTAAATGATAAAAGATGTCACTAATGGCCAGTGGCCTTATTACATTAAGAGCATAAAATAAAAGATCCTAACTACTTGGTCCCAGAATGATCTTCCCTAGTTTCGGTACTCTTGCCTCCCTCGTACAGCTGCATCAACTCGTGTGTTCCTAACAGCAGATAAGCTCGAGCTAGATGTCCGCCTCACTTTCTTCAGCATTCTGATAGTCTTCAATTCTTTTTAAGAACTTCCCTTCCAATTCTACTAGACCTCGCTCCAGATACCCCAAACAGTTATTGGCGTTGACAACAATATCCTTCCATTTGTTGATCAATTTTTCTTGAGCTTCCTGTATTTCCCGATGTTCATCCTCATATTCTTTCATCTTCTTGCGCAATTGATTGTATTTAACTTGCGCTTTAGTTTTCTCGTCAATGATCATATGACCGTGGGCGAATTCTGGATGACCCAAACCAATGTGATCATCTTCCAACCAACCTGTGTAGTGCAGCACACATCGGGAATGATACCTGTCATGTTCGATAGACTCCCTTCCTAAGACCAGCTTGTAGTGCCACATATGCTGAGCGTGACACCTGTGCGAGCTATCATCATCTTGAAAGTAAGCCCTGAAGTGACTCATTTTCTCTATCCTGGATATGATTTGTTTTCTTCCAGCCTGTCTTATGGCCAGGAGTGAGACATAAGGATGATCCCCCCTTAGACCAATGAGTATGATGAATGGTGCGTCTCTTGAATGGATGATAAACTCCTCTGTTTTGAACCACTCGAACATCCACTGAACTTGCTCTTCTTTCAAATTCTCGAACAACTCTACCAATCCACTGACGTCCTCTACTGAGCGAACCTGTTGGGCATGAATTTTATTCGCTTTGGGTGATGAAAAACGATATGGTCATCCCAATCCCTATGGATAATTTCCTGTTTGTAGTCGCCCTTCTGAAAGTGCTCTATGAGCCAAAGTTGAAGTAGAAAATTACAACCCTCGAAATGTGGAGCCCCCCTGTAACACTTTCCTAAGGCTCAATATATTTCCGCAAGGATCATAGGCACTATGCTGAAAGACTGCCCATCAATTCCTCCCATTAAGGTCTTGGTCATCATGGCTAGTTTGTGTGGATCCTAGCCTTCTTCATAGGGAAAATTATCATGCCCAAAACATGAACACAAATGCCCTTCTATGTATATGTCCCAAAGAAGTGAGATCAAATTTGTCCATATAGGTGTGATAGGACTTGCTGTGGCCATATCTCTAGTACAAAAAGTTGAAGGGTATGTATGAGTCCTTCAAGAAAGAAATGTCGGGATTTTTCTTGAGTCCCATCATCTTGAGAAAGCCTCTACCTGTGCGATTCTCCAACATAAACAAACCCGGAGTCTCCTAAGGGATACCAGCTAGTCCCCCTATCTCATCTAGTAAAGGGGTCATTTCCAAAACCCGAAGCGGAACATTGACCGATCACCATCCCAAAATAAAGTACTAGCTTCGATCATTTTGTTGTTGGGTTGGATTTCCAAAAGTGTGGGCAAGTTTCCTAGGTACTTGCGGACGAGGTTTCAATAACTACCATGAAGATCCTCCAACTAGCTTAGCAACCTTGGGTAAATGTTGGATACCATACCGAATCTGGGGACCTCGTGCCTCATTTTTACAAAACAAAAGGATTAGACCCTACCCCCACCAGACTCGAATTTATTTAAATCAATAATTAGCATGACAAAGCACTTAAGTTCTCCAAATAAATGCACACAACGTGAAGGTGTCCGTTTGGGTTTCGAGGAAAGCCGAGGGACTTTGGCTTAGGCTTTCTTATGGAGTCATTATGCGGAAAACAAAATTGACTCGGCTGGGTTTGACCATGATGCATGCACAATTTAATGGAATAAGGTGTCTACTTTTAAAATGCTAGACAATGTACCCCTGACCGGACAACTCATGTGGGAAAGGCGCGGAACCGTCGACTACACTGTTGATCGACTGGTTTTATCGCAAATATGACTTTGCCACATTTAGGGGGTTTATAATATTGGATGGGCGTAATCAATCATTATAAGCATTGCTATAGGATTTGTTTTGGCACGAGTGGAATATGATGTAGAGGAATCAATTACAAAATGAAGCGAATTACATGTATTTTAACATTCATAAAGATTACAATAAATACTCGGAAATTACAACGAAATTGAAATACTAAAGCAGTAAAAGAAGAAATTAAAGGGAAAGAAAACACGAAAAGCCAAGTTAGTAATTATTATGAAATAATCAAGAACAAGAAATAAATGCAATCAGGTAAGCATTAAAATCACAAAAGAAATTAATCGTGAAAGCCTAAAAGAATCCCCAGCAGAGTCGCCATATTGTCGACGCCCCCTCTTTCACCCCCCCTCAAAGGGACAGAATTGGGTTTTATGATATTATGGACAAAACAACTCTTGTTCCCTTTGGTGGAACCGGGTCATGGAATTTGAAGAGCCGTCACCTAATGATTATAGTGTATTAGGACATTTTTTAGAGAAAAGAAAGGATTCGAAGGAAAAACCAGAGTTCGGGTAAGGGCTTGAGGTTATCTCGAGGGGAAGGTGTTAGGCACCCCTCAAGCTCCACTAGTGTGGTTCCCGGCCTTTCTTAGTTATGATTTTAAGAAGAGTAAGAGTAAACAAACATGGTTTTCTCATAAGGAATACAAATGAGTTAAATGTTTTGAAAGAAAAAAGAGAAGAGACATAAGTGGCTTTGGAAAGAAAACATAAACTTTGGGAAAACATCATATCATATAGATAAATAAAATGGTCATAGGTTTAAATATAATATGGATCACATCGGTGCAATATCCAGTAAGTCACTCCCATACTAGATATTAGAACACCGTTGTCATCATCTCCATATTCTACCCTTCCCACCCTTTAAGGTGTTTAAGCGCGTTTGGTTTCGTTTACTTATCGCATGCTAGTACCCGTCCCAACCTATTAGTCCCGGGGTTTTTAGGACTTCTAATCCTAAAGGGAAAGGAAAAGGGGTAGAGTCATATATGGAGTTTTAAAGGTAAAAATGCTAAGGCGTCAATCAAAACAAATAGCACATAAGGGGAATAAACAAACACACAAAGTTGCACACAAAACCCCTTAAGCCATACAACAAATAATTTAGCATAACTTGCAAATACTGATTTGGTCTTAAAATTAAAACTGATAATGGACAGATTAATTTAACACATAGAGTTGTATAATAATTCTGCAGTAGGCAAGCAAGATCCAATTATTGAAATTGAGGTATTTTAAACGGGTTGTTGATTAAGAACCTAATGCAAAAGAATTTGAAACAACAGATTGAAAATTACACAAGTTCAGAGATGGCTTTGAAAATCATCAGAACCATTTAAGTAAAATACGAAAGTGAAAAGACTTTGAAAGTAAGGATGAGTTAAAGATTGTTTTAAAATAAAAGCTTTACGAGATGAATAAAAATTCAGGCAGAAAGTTGAAAACTATTTCAGAAGATGCAAGTTTATTAAATTTAAGAGCATTGCAAACCGGTAAAAGTTTTTTAAATAAACAAGTTTGGACGAGTTTTGCTGAAAACGCTGAAGCTAATTGCCGGATTATTGCTTACATAGATTTAAGCGAGTTTGATAACCTATAGGCAGGATATCTATACCTTGATTTTAAGACTTGTTGTGTTTATTAAATTGGTACGAAATGAGTATTTGATTATCCTATAGTTTTCCTAGCGTTTATGCATTTCCTATAGGCATGATTTCTATATGCAATTAATTGTTTGATTATTAGGTCCTATAGGCAGGATTTCTAATGATTAGTTATGACTGGACATTAAACCTTATAGACATGATATGTAGGTGATTCAAAGCATTGAACCTATAAGCATGGTATCTAGGTGACAGAATTATAACATTAGATCCTATAGGCATGGTATCTACCCTTAATTACATGCAATAAAGTAAACCCCTCCCACACCATTTACTAATATTTCCCTAAGTTCCCTTTTATAAAAGTATTACTGAAAAATAAGTAAATAACAGAAAATACATCACATCCTACAGCTAGATCCGACCAGCCTAATTTAATCTTGATATCCAATAACATGTGTTTCACCAATTCCGGATTCCAGGTTTCAAGGCCTTCTCTTAGAGTGTTTCAAAGTTCCAAGGGCTTCAGGAAACCCAGGTACTACTTACACCCTAGAGATTAGATTGAGTAGTGCAATGTGTGGAATTACCCGCCTTTAGGCGTCCAACTTCTGAGGGAGCTCTAGGGTCCCTAAGCATGGCTTACCATGGGGGGGGGGGGTAGGACTTAATGAACTAAGAATAAGTGTGAAGGGAGGGGATTAGAGGGAGACCAAAGCAAAGGATGGTCATGCCCAGCCATGAGAGGGGCTGGCACACCCCTGACCCTTTACATGGTTTGAACAAATAAGATCAGGCTTGAGAAAGTCAGACTTAGGCCTGAATGGTGATTAGGACACCACCAAACTTGAGTCAAGCGCAACACATAACGGGGTTAAGGGATGGGACAGATTTGAGTACAGGTTTAGGGCAACCTGGTTCTAAACTAGGAGTGGCAATAGAGTGCCACCATAGTCTAAAATACTCACACACAAAGGGATTGATAAAGAAAGCATTTGTACCAACAAACAAAATCAAATTCATGGGAATATGGGGTGGGGATGTACAAGAAAGTACTAATACAAGCATAGCAGAATTAAAGTCATGGAAACATGGTGTAGGGATGTGGCATGCTGAAATTAAACTACATAATGTAAGAAAAATAAATAGGCATGTGAAAAAGGTAAATAAACACATAGTTTGGTGACGGTATTTAAGTGATGGACATACCAGTTGCAAATTCAAACAGTAAAGCATGTAGGGCAGGTGGAATCCTATAGTTTACCCTTGGCTTTCAGCCAACTAAACCCAAGCAACAGAACAAGTAGCAGAGAAGAGAAGAGAAGAAAGAGTTTTACGAATGTGAATTGATAATTTTTCGTGTGTTTAAAGAAGAAGAGTCGGGCATTTATAGTTTGAAAGCAAGCTGGGAATAAGGCAAGGAAATAACTCAGTATCAATCATAATCAATCAGGAGAAGGGAACCCCTTTAATCAAGGAGTTCGAACTAGAATAATAAGGATAGAGTTGAATTTAAGAAAAGAAAATCAAGTATCCTGTTATGAAATAAAGGGTAAATACATAAGAGAAGTTTTAAAATACCCGGTTTAGGTAAATAAGGTAATAATAAAATCAATAATCACATCGTAAATCAAGGAATTCACGATTTGAACTTAATAATGATTAAGTCAGAAAATAGGTCCAAATTAGTCAAGGAAAAAATCAAACAAGCTTACACAATGGCTGTATGAAATCAACCCCCAAAATTAGGGTTACTTTGAGAGAAAAAAGGTTTGACTATAAAAGATGCATAAACTTAAACAAGCAAGGCTAAGATTAAACAAACAGAGTAGTCGTGTAATCAAAATTGGAAGAACACAGCCATGAGTGATGTCAAAATTTCACGCAAAGCATAGCAAGAATCAGAGAACATGAGATGAACTTAGAAAAATTAGGGCTTTGAAATTAAACATGAAGCAAAACAATCGCACACAGGTAGTTTGAAAAACCCCCAAAATCTTGGGTTTCTTCCAGAGATCTAAGGTAAAAGACGAAAGCATAGAGAATCGGGCAAAGCAACTCAGGAAAATTCAAAGGATCAAACATATCATGGAAGACATAAGGAAAGAGAAGTACAGTAAGGAAGAAAATATAGTAAAGAAAATACATAGAAATCATAACGAAAACACTCAGGAGTTACAGCAAACTAGATATAATGTAAGAAATCACAGTAGAACAAGTAAAAATCAAGAAAACCCTAGGTTTTGAGAAGATGAACAATTTTTAAAATAAAAATCGATAAAAATGTGGAAATAATTTGAAATCTTAGAAAACAACACATATCTGAAGTAGATCTTAAAGAGAAATAAAGACGAACAACCTCGAAACTTAGGGTTTCAGAGAAAACCCTAAAAAAACAAGAAAGGCCTAGAACTGGCTAGCCCTGAGTCGGAGATGGACTCACAGGGCTAGGACGCGCTAGAGATGAGCCGAAAATGGCCATAAAACTTGAATCAGAGAGCTTCTGAGCCAGGGTCTTCAAGGTCAGACCTTGAATCTTTATGCAAAATGAGGATAAGGGTGAGTGGGGTAGATATAGATTACACAAGGCCTGAGAGGCCATGATTTTCGGTGAAATAAGGTCGGAGACCGGCGGAGAGGGCTAGGGTTTCAGAGGGGTTTGGGAGAATTTGAGAGATGAAGGGATACAAGGGCAACTATTGAAGGATAATGATTAGGGTTAGGGGGCTATTGGATTAAAAAGGAAGGGGTTAATGTGGACCATTGATCTAAATGATCAACGGTCGAGATTAAGGGGTGCGTGGGTTGGGTTTATTTAATAGGGTTTGGGTCAGGTAATTTTGAAATTGGGTAGTGTAATTGGGGGTTGGAATTGAAATTAAAAGGGGCTACAATTTAAATATCCAATTTTCCCAAATTTTAATTTTTATAAAATAGTAAATAATGTTAACAAATCAAATTAAAATTATTAAGCTAATAGACAATGCATAAGTACTAATTTAAAAATATTAGAAATGATTTTTTGATTACAAATACTTTTAAATTGAGAAATATGCTAAAATTGCAATTTCAAGCAGTTTTAATTTAAAATACCAAACGAACTGGTAAAATCATGTAAATTATATTGTTTGTGTAAATATGAGAATAAAATAAATTATTCACCAAAATGACAAGTTTTTGGAATAATTATTGGATTTTGTAGTGCAAAATAGGCCGTAAATTGGTTTTAAAAAGCTTGAAAAATGTGGAAAATACCAAAACCTTTGTCGATGCTTATATATGCATATACATGCTATTTTGAAAATATTTTAAGTACAAAAATACACTGGAAAAATTGGGTATCAACATACATCACTTATTTTAGAACTTAATTCTGTGTCAAGATGCCTTGAAAACCTCTTTTAATCTCACCTCGATTGCGTGCGTTGTCCGAGCGCATTTACGAAAAGCTTTTATGTGAAATATAAGTAAAATAAGGAAATTGGCCTTTAAATTTGATTAAAATTAACTTTGGTCAACATTCTTGGTATACAGACCCGGACCCGTGATCCGATGATCTCGTAGGGTCCGTACTAAAATATGGGACTTGGGCGTATGCCCAGAATCAAGTTCCGAGTTTCCAAGCCCGAGAAAAGAATTTTTAAAGAAAATTGTTTGCTGGAAAATATAAAGGCATTTAGAAGTGAATCGATGCAATTTCTTTATAGTATTGGGCCCGTATCTTTGTTTTAGAACCCGGTACAAGTTGAAAATAATAATTAAATTGAATCCATCGAATTTGGTAAAAATCAGAATTGGTTTGGTATAAATGGGACCTTTCAATGTTCTTGAGCAATTTCATGAATTTGAGGCTTAATTCGTAGTTGTTAATCTTTTCTGATGATTTCATCGCATGATGAAGTCCATATGATGTTTTTAGACTTGCGTGCATGATTGGTTTGGAGCCCTGAGGTCTCAGCTGAGTTTTGGATAGGCTACGTAGTGAAATTGGACATAATAACATTACTGGTATGTTGCAGCTATGTAACAGGTCTCTGATCTAGCAATTGCGAGATCAGACTTCGCAAATGCAAAGTTCTCAGGCTTGGGAAATGTGACCCAGGCATCCCAATTACGAACCAAGCCTGGACAGTCATGCTCGAAAATGTGACATTTTGGCCATAAATGCGAAAGGGGAAGGGTCATAAATGCGACTATTTCTTGGCAAATTCAAAGCTAACATGTTTCCAAAGGGGTTCGCAACTTCCAACCCTCGTCGCAATTGCGCAGCCTGGTCGCAATTGTGACATCTGAGACCTGCTAAACGAGATTTTGACAGGATTTCAGCCATTTTCACGCTCTTTCAAAACCTAAACTCTCTTGGGCGATTTTCAAAAGAATGATTTTTGTTCAAATCATTAGTAAGTAATTTTTAACTTATTTTCTTCAATCTATGATATCGTTTTACATAATTACAATTCAATTTCAAGGGTTTTCATGGGGAAATTGGGAATTTATGGGTAGAACTTAGGATTTCAAATTTTAGGGATTCAGACCTCGATTTGAGGTCAGATTTATAAACAAATTGTATATTTGTGTTCGTGGGTGAATGGGTGATCGAGTTTTTGTTTGAACTTTGGGTTTTGACCAAGCGGGCTCGGGTCAAATTTTGACTTTTTAGGGAAATCATTAGAAAACCTATTTTCATGCATTAGAATTGGTTTATTTAGCATTTATTAATTTTATTAAGTAAATTGTGACTTGATACAAGCGAATTGGAAGTGTCATCGAGAGGTAAAGTAGTAGTTGAGGCTTGATTATGTTTGTGGCGTTGAGGTAAGTGTTTGGTCTAACCTTAGCTTCACAGAACATGAGTTGTTATCTTATTTGCTATGTTTAAACTGTTGAGTATGACGTATAGGTATGGTGACGAGTATCTGTATATTGGTGTTAAGCATGCCCGTGAGTCTTATACTATGATTGTTGTGACTCCGTTATGCATTGCCCATGCTTAATATGATGATTTTCAATGTTGAACAAGGCTTTTGAAAGTATTCTTGATCATTGACCATTGTTGTGCATTGGCTCAAGTTGAGATTTATGTTGTGAAGTGATTGTTGAAATGAGATGAGATATATTGTTGTTTCCCTTGCCGGGAAGTTAATGTTTATGATATTGTTTCCCTTGCCTGGATGTTATCGCTTATGATATTATTTCCCTTATAGTTTTCGTTGTTATATTGAATTGATCTTTCTAGATTGAGTTTGCACGCTTGGGGTCTTATACTTGAGTATCTCAAGTGCCTTCATACAATCATCACTGAACACAAATTTGACATCTTTTTCCAACAACTTTCACAAGGGTTCATCACTTTTGAGATATCCTTGATGAACCGACGGTAAAACCCTGCGTGACCTAGAAAGCTCATCACTCCTGTTATGGAAGTAGGAGGAGGTATTATTGATATCACTTCAATTTTTGCTTTATCCACTTCAATACCATTCTTGAAGATCTTGTGGCCGAGGATAATGCCTTCCGCGATCATACACTTCTCCCAATTAAGCACCAAGTTGGTCCCTTTCACAACGTGCCAATACTTTATAAGGATTATTCAAACACACTTCAAAAGAATCCCCCATAATATAGAAATCATCCATGAAAGCCTCGAGGAAGTTCTCCACCATATCCGTGAATATTGCCATCATACATCATTGAAAAGTAGTCGGTATATTACATAAACCAAACAACATCCTTGAGAATGCAAATGCGCCATATGGACAAGTAAAGATGTACCTTTCTTGGTTTTCAGGTTGAATAAGAATCTGGTTATATCAAGAATACCCATCCAAGAAGCAATAATAAGCATGTTCGGCTAGCCTATCCAACATCTAATCAAGAAATGGAAGCGAAAAAGTATTTTTTCGAGTCACTTTTTTGAGCTTCTTATAATCCATGCATACTTTTTAACCCGGTGACGGTTATTGTGTGGTTCAACTAATTTTTGTCATTTGTAGTCACAGTCATGCCCCCTTCTTTGGGACATATTGTACCGGCGAAGTCCATGAACTATCAGAAATGGGATATATAACCCCAACATCTAACCACTTGGTGATCTCCGTCCTGACTACCTCTTGCATGGCCTCATTCAACCTTCTTTGACCTTTGGTATGTACTAGAAGGGTTATATGTTATATGAAGGTTTGACATATGATCGAGAAGGGATTTCTACCTTATTTGGCTTATGTGTGTTATTCTACTACAAATGTCCTTTCTATGGATTTAGTATCAGTTGTTCGTGAGTTTCTGGAGGTGTGTCCTGCAAATCAGTCGGGGATGCCACCCAATAGAGATGTTCACTTCTGCATTTATTTGGCTCCGGGCACTCAGCCCATTTCTATTTTGCCATACCATATGTCCCCGCCGGATTAGAAAGAATTGATGGAGCAACTGTAAGATTTGCTTTATAAGGGCTTCATTAGACTTAGTGTCTTGCAATGGGGTGCGCCTGTTGTTTGTAAAGAAGCAAGATGGATCGATGAGGATGTGCATAGATTATCGACAATTTAACAAAATCACTATCAAGAACAAGTATCCATTGCGGAGGATTGAATACTTATTTGATCAGCTTTAGGGTGCCAAGGTGTTTTCAAAGATTAATTTGAGGTCTAGCTACCATCAATTCAGGATTCGGGCATCTGATGTCCCTAAGACAACTTTTCAGACTCGACATGGGCATTATGAATTTCTAATGATGCCATTTGGGCTGGAAAATGCCCCAGCCGTATTCACCAACCCTAATATCGCCACCACCTTCCGCCGCAAGCCACCAGCAAGAAATTGCCTCCGCCGGCGGTGATGCTCCAATGAAGCCAAACAATACACCCCTGAACCTCCTCTTCCCCCTCATCTCGAATCCCACCATATTTTCCATCAACTCCCCTCCCAGCTCCTCGAATATTCAAACTTAGCGTCGCCGTCTCTGCCGTATTCGGCGGTGGTCACCCCAAACCAATCCAAATTTATACCAAGGCTTCTCCTCACCCTTTTCCTTCCGAATCTAAAGTCAATAATCTTCAAATCTCCTTTAACGTTTGAAATTTCATATCGAATATGGACCCCAAAACCTAATATTTCATAATTCGGAATCCGTTCGATTTTGGATTGTAATATTCATTAATCTTGTGTTTCTCATGAAACACACGATTAAGGACAGTTTCAGTCCGTATTTTGCAAAAGCCTCACCGAAATCACATTTTTTGATTAACTAAGGTTCTTCTTTCATTTTACTTTCTTATTTTAATCATGTTTTTAGTATTTGTTTTAGCCAAAATTAGTAGGTTTTTCTTTAGTAACGTTTTCTATTTTTATTTTTTCTGATTCTGATCTTATCATTTTGTTTTGATTAATCATGTTTTAGTGATTTTTGATATTGGTTTAACCTTGGATTGAATATGTTTTGATTCAGTGTTTAACATAGGCTTTAAATTCTTTTAATTGGTTTAATCAATCCTGTTAGTTAGTATCTAATTTTGATTATTAGTATTTGTTCCTTGGTTTCTATTAGTTAGATTTTATTAGTTCAACTATTTGGTTATAGCTAGTAATCTGTAACTAGGGTAAAGGAGCTTGAGGTTTGGTTTAGTATTAGGTTAATAATTACAAATTAGGTTCAGGTGTAATCTATGTATTTTGAAATGGATAGGAATATTGTAGTTTAAGATAGAATCTTCTGGGACTTTCTAAAATAGGGCCTTAGTTCGAATATCAGAAACATATTGCAGTAACTTGAGAAACAAGTCAAAAAATAAAAGTTTAACTAATAAAAACTGAAATAAAAGAGGGAAAAAATGGGTAAATAAAATCAAGATGCTTCCCCTTGAAATTTACCTACAAAAGGCAGCCCCCTTGCCTTCTTTTCCAAGTTTGAATCCATGAAAATTCCCATAAAGTTTAACAATAAAAAAATTTTGAATTTCAAATTCAAAAAACCAAAACACTGTTCTATTGAGATTTTTTGGTTGAAGTTCAAGCTAGAGTGATTGCTTTGAATCATGTAGTTTAAGATTTAATTGTTAAAGTTTTCTGAGTATTCCTGGGTTCAATTTCGAGTTACTTTGGGGTATATTCAAGCTTTTTTTGGTGATTTACGAGTGAAATTTGTCCTGGATCAGCTGAGTTGTTGCTGGGTTTATGAATTAATTCCTTGGTGTAGTGATTTGCTTCTGCGAGTTGCTTGAACTGTTGCTGACTTGTTTCTCCTCCTTTACTTCATTGTACTCTAGGTACACGTTTGAATCCGCTTTGATGTAACTTCGAGTTGGAAATGAAATAAAACTACTCGCATATTTGCTCCGTGAACTATGCTTGTTTGTTCTATTTATATTAATAGTTAAATAGGTGATAGATGTAATTGTCTAATATAGTTTAATTTTGATTTGTATGTACATAAACCCTGGACTATAGTTGGACTGAATAATTGGGTTGTTTGAGACTCCTTGGCTGAGGATTTTATCTAGTGTTAGCCTTGGCATAATATAGTTTGATCTCATGTATTAGTTCATTTTAATTTTTAGTTGAAAACTGTTACGAGTCTGAAGCTGTTCTAAAACCATAAACATACACTCATGATTGATAATAGGGTACTCAAACTGCTTGTTGGAAATTGATTCAGGAACTAGTTAGGATTTTTAGTACTAGATTTCCATTTCAAGGCTATAATGTTAAGAGCATATGAATTAAATCTAAATAACAATCAGTATTTTTGATCAACTGCTAATTCTTTGATTGAGTTTAAAGTGATATACACATTTCATCCTTGTTTAATGCTAAAAATGCAAACGAGTTTGTAGATCGGATCGCTATTGACCACATATTTTATTTTATCTATGTTCGAAATAAACTATTAAGACCCTGGATATACCAATATGAATTTCACTCGTGCTCATGACATTTGGGCTATGAAATTGGTCCTAACGATTGGCCTGATTACCTGGTGAACAATTTGTTCCCTGTTAGCTTCAGGAATAATATATTCACCACTGGGCTGATGATGAAGCCCAATTCCGGGAAACTGAATACATTTTGGTGTTGATTTTGAAACACAAATTACTGAAGGTCCTATCCCACTACTCAAGCTATGGAGCTGAGGTTTAGAAGACATTTGTTAAATTTGGGCTTTCAAATTAGGTAGTGGGTTCAAATTAAGAGATTTTTCTCTTTTGTTTGAATCCGAACTTGAACTTGAAGCCCGAATTTCATAATGCCAATCAACTAAGCCCTTTTAGAAAAAAATTAAATAGAAAATCATAGTTTGCTTTAGGATATCCTTAAAATAAATGAGGTGTGCCATGTCAACAAAAAATGCATAAAATGCAGGTCCTCTTTAAATGCTTCAATTAAAATACTTATAATTCGGGACGTGCAGTTTAGCGAATTTTCACGGCCTCCCGCGAAGGTAATAACATGTTAGTCGCTTTAGGTGCGCTTTTTAATAATTTCACCTTCCTAAATACGCGTGTGCATTTCATGCGACCCAAATCCAAATCCCAAAACGTTGAATAAGAATGTGTTGAATATCCGGGTGCATTTCATGTGACGTGATCCAAAAATATATTTTTAAACGGCGTTCACTTTCTTAATTTTTTTTTTAAAAAGGTAAATAATTCTAAAATTTCACTATAGGATGACATGTATAAAAATTAGATTTTATCCATTTATAATAATTTTAGCGACCGTGCTAGAACCATGGGATTCGGGGGTGCCTAACGCCTTCCCCCGGGTCAACAAAATTTTTGGTTCGCAGATTCCAACTGGGAAGTCAAAATTTTCCTTGATTTGGGATTCAAGTAAAACCAGTGACTTGGGACACCAAAACCCAATCTATCCCAAGTGGCGAATCTAAACAAATAAATAATCATATTTCGAATAATGTCACTTTAATTGAAAAAAACTCCCTTATACATTATCCTTCGGGTTAGTTGTGTAAAAAAGGAGGTGTGATAGCTCTGGCAATTCTGTTGGGAAAACAAACCCAGAATTTCGATTCAGGGTTAAAGAATTCGAGCTTAGTATAATTGTTATATTTGGCTTTATCTAATTTTCCTACATGTTCCATGCTATATGTGCTGAATATTTTACTGCTTTGATATTTTGTGAACTGTATATATAAACTGTCGCGAATCCCTTCCTCTTTCTGAGTTTTCTACATCATAAAGAAGGGCGCACTTAGAGTAGCTTCTCTTCTATTTAGAGTCTTTTTCCATTTAGAACGAGGTTTGGATAAGTTGCTAAGCCGGTAGAGCTTCTGTATCCCCGGTATGCTGCCTCCCCCTCGGCTTGAGTAGTCTGCTCGGGTAAGCCAGGTGTGGACCAATAAACCTAGGGTTTAAACCTAGAAGAACAAAAACTCATGACGGATCCCTAGTAGGACGTTTGTTTGCATCATGTGCATTTGACTTAGGGAACTCAACACAGGGGTTGGGTCCGTCTAGGACAGGTGACCTGAAATGAAAAAGACCATCCCGATGAATCTTACGTGCTACCTGCGCATTTATTTGCTTGGCTTTGCATATTGGCCGGCTTGTATATAATGAGAGAAAATTGAGAAAAATAGCATTGTTAGGACTAAGTGAGGCTAACCATTTGTTTTGAAAACCCAATGCCCAAATAGTACAGAAATGTTGCCGAATTTCTTGAAAAATAAAAAAGAAAAATATTTGAAAATGAAAAATTGTTCAAAATACACATTTGATCTTGGAAAATCTGTCCGAACTATGCCGGTTTGATTCTCACCGGATATGAGATACGTAGGCAACCCTCATCGAGTCCAACCACCCTTTTGCAAAAATGGCCCTAAAAATGTCAAAATTTTAATTTTTGTCGTAAATAAGTCGGGTGATGCCACTCTTGTTAAAATAAGCCGAATATCCCCAAAAGGGCGTCGGAAGGCTATTTTTGCAAGAACAACCACCCTGAGTTATTTTTGAATGGTTTGCGGGAATAGCCTTAAAATTTTCCTCCCAAAAGTGTTGAAAGGCCGTATTTGCAAAGCCGAGTCCTTGTTTTCTAAATAAAGAATTTTGGCAAAAATAGCCATTTTTCTTTAGGTCAAACTATATCATTAAATCCCTTTTAAACAACTGTGCGGGATGGATCCAATTAACATTGAGACCTTCTTAGTCTTGAGCGAGATCCCTTTAAAGTTCCACATGTGGTAGAATGATTTGGGTAAAGGAAACGGAGAAATCGTGGTCAAGGTTCTGGGTGTTCTCGTTAATTTGTTGAATATCAAACCAAGGAAGGACATTATTGAGGCACTGATACCATCTGGGACCCAACCCATAATGTGTTCCGGTTCTCGGACTTTGAGCTTACAGTTATACTGGAGGAGTTTGCAGGATATGCGGGTCTTAACAGGAACCTTAGGAGCTGATACCTATTAGCACCAAGAAACCCTTCAGAGATTCCTGGACTTGTGGAGTATCAGTCGGGACATTCTAGATCCCCATCTAGCAGAGGGGTGTTGCACATTGTATTTCTTATATCACCAGTATGGCAACCCGAAAGGTTTTGAGGAGCCCAACACCGGTTTGACACATGTCGGGAGCAAAGATAAATGGGAGGCCCGACGTGGTTTGGCATTCAGTGTAGCTTTTCTAGGGGTCATAATATGTCCAAGGAAAGATGTTCACATAGACATCAGCCTTGTAGGAATGTTGGATGTTTCCATAAAGAAGCCTACTAGCACAGTGGTTCCCTTGATTGTGGCGGAAATGACCAAGCTTTAACTATGTGTCGGTAGGGTGTTAAATTCTTTCAGGGTTGCAATCTGCTACTATAGCTATGGATACAGGAGCACCTTTTTCATCACACGGGGTATATGAACTATGGTCTAATCGGTCTGAGCTGTATTGTGGAGTTCGGAACTAGGGTTACAGGCATTGAGTTCCCCGATGGCACTAAGGCTTGGTTGCATGCTTGAGATCTTTAACTATGGATAAAGTTGAATAGGTTTTTGGATGGATCATGATACTGAGGTTGTGTATACATTGGTGGAAATACCTTATGTTCTTTTGATGGGCATATGAGACATCCAACCGTACGCTCCCTACCGAGTCCTGAGGCAACTAGGAAGATTCCAAACTGCTCATAATGATGAAGACTTGAGTGGACAAATCATTGAGCTAGGCTCCAAAGCTACATTCCCAGAAGGAAAGATCCGACAAATATGGAATGAATGCAAGTACCTTGAGCCTACGACTATAGTATAGGATCAAGCTAGAGGCGAGGTGGATCCTAAATACTTGACTTGGTTTGAAAAAGATTCAGATCCCTGAGAGACTCGCCAAAAGGCCACATGTTTAGCAATTTATCGATGGGACCCAGAGTCAACGAGATTGGCTAGCCAAGGAAAGGGAATACCGAGCAACAATAGGGAAATTGGAGCAACATGTCCGAGATCTTCAATTCAATAAGAGTATACAAGTTGCGGATGATGAAGGTGATAAAAAGAAATTGAGCCAGGAGAATGAAACTCTCAAAGCTCAAATTCAACAAATGAAAATAGATGCCAAAAATCAAGAAAGAAGTCGGTCCGACGAAAGATTGATAAAATGGCCGAGGAAGAAAATATCGGATTGCCAGGAGGAATTAGAGAAATCTGAATGGAACATGGCAAGACCTCGGGCACAATGGGCAAAGAAGACTGAGGATAGAGCGCAGTTTGTACAACAAATGAAAAGAAACTATGAGGGAACCATTGCTAATATGAAGAGAAAAACGAATACCATTCAAGAAAATGTGGCCCGGCGAGACAAATAATTTTAGGCTGAGGGAAAATAATGCTATGGACTGATCGCCGAGATGGAAAATGAAATAAAATTTTTGTGTGACCATCACTTACAGGACTCTTAGGTGCTAGAGGCTCGTACCCAATAGATAAGTCGACTACTTTAAGAAAATGGCTGAATCAGGGAAGAATCAGAAACACTACAAATTATATTGTTATTAAATGTCAAGCCGGTGAACGGATGGGTCGTACCACTTTCTTTACTTTAGTGATGATATTTGTTCGTCAGGTCATGAATGATTTGAAGCAGTTGCAAAGGGCTCTTGCACGCAGGCCCGCGACGATGCCGAACGATTCCCCACAGGCCCCAGGATTTGAAGCTTTGATGTATTTCTAGTTATCGAGTCTGTATTTTGTTTTTGAGTTTGTTTTATAATATCCCTTTTTAAACAAAACAAATAGTCTAGTAGCTTTTCTAATCGAAGTTTTTATTAATGAAAATTTCAAAAATCCCAAAAAATAATTTCCTTATTTTTGCATTTATTTGCAAGAACTACGCTTGGTCTGATTCATGCTGAGTCATGATACGTAGGAAATCTCCATAAGATTCGAACATAACCCCAAGAAAAAGAGAAAATGAGAACAAGGGAAGAAAATAAAAGGACAAACAAGTTGGAGAAGAAACGCAAAAGAAGAAAATAAGGAATCGAGAGAAAAATCATGACAAACAAAAAATTGAAAATGAAAACACAGAGGGAAAATAAAATTTAGAGAAAAACAAAAAGAGAAAGAAAAGCGAGGAAAAGAAAAGAAAAGTTGGGATTACGCATTCATCCGTAGCAAAAATATAGATACTCATTTAACAGTATAGGTGCATCACACTCCAATGTGCGGTTACCTATCTATTATTTGTTTCAAAATAGTCGTTGTTGCTATCAAATTCCAGCTTAGCTTTTAGAAATGGTGGTTGGTTGTGGTACGCTGGCATCATATCAATACTTTACCATATGGAGAGGCAGTATGGAAATGTCTAAAGAATTGACTTTGCTTGCAATTCCTATATTAGAAGATAGCCCAATCTCAGGGGTCCCGACATCTGAGTCCATCACAACCGAAGAGAACCAGATACTACGTCTCCGACTCATCCAGATATGGGACGCCTGGACCAATAGAAAGGAACCCCCAAGCACCATCCCTGGATTTCCAGAACTATTTCCTAGATCTAGAAGGGTTTTCACCGTCCCTATTAACCACCCAAACACTCTGTTAGGACATCCTACTATGACCTCTCACTTTCTAGAAAAACCTTCTGAGATTCTCGCCCAGGTGTTCCCATCAGGAACATCTCCTAACATCTTCACGGCTCCGCCATGCTCTGCAACAACACAACCATCACTACCAAAATATGCTTTAGACCATTCAATTTTCACCTTCCAAAACCATGTCTTTCAGGCTGAACTTCCTCAGTATCCTCAATATACTTACTCTTAGCCACTACCATATGAGCATACACCAGGGTAAAACAAAACTCCTAAAGCTCCGGGACCGGACGAGATGGCAAAAATAATGAGAAATATTGAGCAGAGCTTAAACAATATGCAAGGCTTTAGTGGGAAAAAAATGTTTCCTATATAGAACTGTGCATGTTCCCGCATGTACATTTTCCCTCGTGGTTTAAAACACTAAGATTTGAAAAGTATGATGGGCACGATGACCCTATCAATCACTTAAAGAAGTATTGTAATCAGCTACATGGGGTCGACAGAAAAGAAGATTTATTGATGGCTTATTTAGAGGAGAGCTTAGTAGGTATTGCCTCAGAATGGTACTTGGACTAAGGCGTCTCACGGTGCATTTGGAAAGATCTTTCCAGGGATTTTGTAAGGCAATATAAATATAACATTGACATCGCACCAGATTGGAATTCTTTGGCAAATTTGAAAAAACAAACCCTCAGAAAGCTTTGGAGAATATGTTATTAAATGGCGTGAATAGGCAGCAAGGGTGAAACCTCCATTGACGAAGTAGAAATAGTCACTATCTTCCTCCAGACTCAAAAAGTATATTACTTTGAAAACATGATGTCGGCCATGGGCAAGCCTTTTCCAAAGGCAATCAAAATTGGTTAAATGGTAGAAAATAGTTTGAAAATGGGCCAGATTTTGAGTCAATCGGCCATCAAAGCAACCTCCCAAGCCATCCAAGGCGGGTCTGGAGGAATGGACAAAGAAAAAAATAAAGAAGAAATAGTTATGGCACCATTAGGGGGAAGATGATATCGGGCACCTAAACGTGTGTTCTCCGAAAGATCCCCTCAACACTACTATCCTCATGCTGATATGGCTTATGCTCCCCCACCTTATGCGGTCATGAATGCTCAACCGTTCGCCCGACCGCGGCCACAAGCGAACAAATATCAACCTCCATTCCAAAGAAACCAATCTCCTCACTAGAACCACTATAATGCCCAACCCCCGCAGAATAACTTCCATCTTTAGGAACCACCAAGAAGACCAAACTTTACACCAATCAGGGAATCCTATTCTAGTCTGTTCCCAAATATTGTTCAAATGAAATAGTTGCAAACCATACTCCAGAACAGGCATAACCTGGAATCACCATCCTATCAGCGGGGTATCCGATGTGCTTGTCACTTAAGGGCTGAGGGGCATAGTACAAAAAACCGTTGGACTTTGAAAAAAGTCGTGGAAGATTCGATAGAACTTGGGAAGATAGTGCTGAGGGACGAGGAAGTCCATAATGTGACCAACTACCCGTTGCCCGATCATAATAATGGACCGGTAATCGGGATGATTTGTGAAGATAAGGAATTTGATCCAGCCCTAAAAGCTATAATTTCTATTACCGATGCAGAAAGGAATACCAAGGCAACCCCGAAGCAAGAAAAGGGGGAAAAGAAGAATAAAATTGTCAAGACCGAACCTGAGAAGAAAGTTGAAACAAAAATAGAGATGGCACTTCCCAAAAATGGAATTCTTTACGTTCCGCGATGTCACCAAGAGAAACCACTAGTTGTGAGTGCTCCAAGGAAGTTTGAAGTAAAAAAGGGAACACAAATGTATGTGCCGAAAAGAGCTTATGTGGTATGGGGACAATTAAACCACCTCGGCTTAATGAGCCAGTAGTTATTGGACGCGTACTATAGAAGGAAATGACAGACTCTTCTGTGGTGCCGTGGAACTATCAGCAAATAGTTGTTACATACAAGGGCAAGGAAATCTCAGTAGAACCTCTAGAAAAAACATATAGTGAGAAATACTAAAATGTACAGGAGGTAAACAATGCCACACGAAAGCGTTTTCCGTCCAAGAAGCCAGTAAGTGCTAAGGAGGCAGAGCTTTCTTCCAAAAAATAAGGATGCCTGATTATGACACCATAGATCAATTGAGAAATATCCTGAACAAGTGTCGTTGTTGTCATTGGTGACGAAATCCTCTGAACATCAGAAGATATCAATGAAAACATTGAATAAGGCGTATGTGCCAATTGAAACTTCAGTCGAACAGCTCGAAAGTATGGCAGAAATATTCTTCGTTGTCAATCAACTCTCCTTTAGTAAAAATGACTTGCCTCCAGAAGGCGCAACTCACAACAAAGCCTTACATCTGACTGTCAAGTGTGAATGTTACTATGTCCAACGAGTTTTGGTGAGGCTCGGGGGTTAATATATACCCACTCTCTACACTGCAAAGAATGGAAATTGGGATTGGAAGGATTCATCCAAATAATGTTTGTGTGAGAGCTTTTGATTACATTAAGAGGTATACCATCGGTGAAATTGATTTGAAATTAACTATAGGCCCGGTGGATTTCGAGGTAACCTTCCAGGTGTTGGACATGGATGCATCTTACAATTTTCTTCTAGGAAGGCCCTGGATCCATATTGCGGGAGCTATACCCTCCACCCTCCACCCTCCACCAAATGGTGATATTCGAGTATGAAGATCGGGAAATCATTGTCCATGGAGAAGACGAGCAGTTCATTTATCGTGACCCATCTATCCTATGCTTGGAGGTGAGGGAAGGAAGTGAACATATTGTTTATCAAGCCTTTGAAATTGTGGTGGTAGATCAATACGAAGAGGGAAATCCGTGCCCCTAGCCTTTCCTGTCTAATGCTTCAGTTATGGTGGCCAAAGAGATGATTAGACACGGTTTCAAACTAGGAAAAGGATTGGGAAAAGCTTACAAGGAATATTGGAGCAAGTAACCCTAACCACAACAGAAATATTCTTCGGGATAGGCTTCCACCCTACCCTAGATGATGAAAAATGGGCGGAGGAAAAAAAGAAGGAAGGATGGGTTCTGCTACAACCATTGCCACATCTCTATGATACTTTGTCTAACCTATGTATGGCGAAGAAGAAGACGATGAGGTGTTCACATCTGAGAAAATCAACGATATGTGTGGAGCTATGAGACAAATGCTTTATGAGACTCACACGGTTCAGCTAAGGGAGGGTACTAGCACCGCTGAGGTGCTCTATATAGGGCTGTATGCTAAACTCCAAAACTGGAAGGCTACACCATTCACGATCAGGCATGAGGCTCGATAGACTAGCTTGCCAATTTTTCTGCATCTCGAATTATTTCTGGGTGTAACTCAGATGTTTCTTTTAGTTTCTTATCTTTTAAATTCCTGATTGTAAACCCTGTTATCTTTCCAAATTCAAAGAAATGAAATCAATATTTCATCGTCAATTTTCTCTTTAATCTTTCGGATTTTTGTTATTTTTCTCTTTCATTTTTTTTTCTTTTCAGTTATAATAATGCGGCTTTAAATAACATTACATGCTTGCGGACTTCATATCGAGACTCAAACACACTATCTAACTGTGAAATAATGAACCAAGAACTGGAATATGATGAGAAGAAGCTTTTAGGGAAATAAATCAAGAATTGGAACAGTTTGAGAATAAACCTAAACCAAATCTGAACGACACTGCACCAGTTAATTTGGGAACAACAGAATAAATAAGGGAAACCAAAATATGCATTCACACAAATGAGAAAACTCGAGATGCAATAATCCAACTCCTATTTGAGTTAAGATATGTGTTCGCTTGGTTATATGATGACATGCCAGGACTGACCGTTGATCTAGTGGTGCATAAATTGCCAATTTACCCCGATTGTCCTCCAGCTCAACGAAAGCAAAAAAAGTTTAAAACTAATATCAGTGATAAGATCAAAGAAGAAATCACAAAACAGTTGAAAGCGGGGGTAATCGAGTGGTCCGATATACCACATGGCTGGCCAATGTAGTTCTAGTACCATAGAAAGATGGGAAAACCCGGGTGTGTATGGACTACCGAGATTTGAATAGAGCTAGTCCTAAAGATAATTTGCCTTTGCCCAATATCCACATCCTTGCTGATAACTACGCCAAACATGAGATATAGTCCTTTGTGGATTATTACACAGGATATCATCAGGTGTTGATAGATGAAGAAGATGCCGAGAAGACAACATTCACTACACCCTAGGGTACATACTATTATCGGGCCATGCCATTTGGGTTGAAGAATGCCGAAGCAACCTACATGAGAGCCATGACTTCCATCTTCCATGACATGATGCATCAGGAGATAGAGGTGTATGCGGATAATATAATCATTAAGTCCCAAACTCATAATGACCATGTTCGAGACTTGAGAAAGTTCTTTGAACGATTGTGCAAGTATGATTTGAAGTTGAATCCGGCTAAATGTGCCTTCAGAGTCCCATCAGGCAAGCTTCTGGGTTTCATAGTCAGCAGGAGAGGTATCGAATTAGATACAACAAAGAAAAAGGCTATTCAAGACTTACCTCCTTTGAGAACTAAGAAAGACATGATGAGCTTATTGGGCAGGTTAAACTATATAAGTCGGTTCATTGCTCAACTGACTGCTACATATGAGCCTATATTCAAACTATTAAAGAAAGATGTAGCAATCAAATGGACATCTGAATGACAAGAGGCATTCGACAAGATCAAGGAATATCTGTCAAATCCTCCAGTTTTGGTCCCACCGGAGCTAGGGAGACCTCTCTTCTTGTATCTGATGGTTCTAGAAAATTCTTTTGGATGTGTCCTCGTGCAACATGATATAACCAGCAAGAAAGAGCAGAAAATTTGCTATCTAACCAAGAAGTTCACCAGCTATGAAGCTAAATACACTTTGTTAGAAAGAACATGCTGTGCTTTGACGTGGGTCACTCAAAAGTTGAGACACTATCTTCAAGCCCACACTACCTACCCCATAACCAGGTTGGATCTTTGAAGTATATATTCCAGAAATCGATGCCCACTGGGAGATTGGAAAAATGTCAAATCTTGCTCACTGAATTTGACATAGTCTATGTCACTCGCACGGTAATGAAAGCCAAGGCGTTAGCAGATCATTTGGCGAAAAACCCGATTGACAAGGAATACCAACCATTGAGCACATACTTCCTAGATGAGGAGGTAAATTACGTAGAAGCAATCTCTGAGGACACTCGGGATTGGAAAATGTTCTTTGACAGAGCAGTAAATGCGAGAGGTGTAGGCATTGGGGCAATCTTGATCTCACATACGGGTCAGCACTACCCGCTGCAGCTAGGCTCTGATTCTTCTGCACAAACAATACAGTTGAGTATGAAGCCTGCATCATGGGCTTGAATATGGCAGTCGACCAAGATGTTGAAGGTTTATTGATCATGGGGGACTTTAATTTGATTATCCGTAAAGCCTAGGGAGAGTGGGAGACCCGGGATTTTAAGCCCATTCCCTATCGGCAACATGTGCAAGATCTCACCAAACACTTCAAGTCGATAGAGTTCAGGTACATTCCTCTATGTCACAATGAACTAGTTGATGCAATCACCACTCTGGCTTCAATGCTGCCTTACCCGGGCAATGCTTATATTGATCCTCTAGAAATTCAAATCAAAGAAAAGCATGGTTAGTTTAATGCTGTCGAGGCACAACCTAGCACCCAGCCATGGTATCATGATATCAAGAGATTTCTGAAAACACAAGAATACCCCGAGCAAGACACCGGAGATAAGAAGAGAACCATTAGGCGGCAAGTGAGTGGTTTATTTTTAAGTGGAAAGGTCTTGTACAAAAGGACCCGGACCTCAACTTGCTAAGATGTGTTGATAGCGAGGAAGCCCGAAAAATTGTGCATGAAGTACACATGGGAGTGTGTAGACCTCATATGAATAGGTATGTTTTGGCGAAGAAAATACTTGTAACGACCCGACCCGTCGTTACGGGAATTACCACCCCGTTACCTTGCATTTACATATATTATGCTTTTAAAACAGTATTAGAGTATATCGGGCGAGTTAGGAGTGAATTGGATTGAAAATGAGGCATATAGCCTTTGTGAAGGAAACTTGAATAAGGAAAGTCAACCCGGAGTTGACTATTTGGTTAGAGGGCTCGGAATCGAATTCGATGATTCGGTTAGTTCCGGGAGGTGATTTGTGACTTAGGGGAGCGATCGGAATTGAATTTGGAGGCCCGGTGTAGAAATAGGCTTGAATTGGCTAAGGTTGAATTTTGGCGAAATCCGAACGGTAGGTGAGATTTTGATCCGAGGGTCGGAATGAAATTCCGACAGTTGCAGTAGCTCCATTAGGTGATTTTGGATGTGCCTGCAAAATTTCAGGTCATTCGGACGTCGTTTAGTCGGGTTTTGATTGAATGCGTAATTCGGAAAGTTTTAAGGAATTTAGGCTTGAATCCGTGTGTAATTGGTGATTTCGATGTTAAGGATGGTGTTTTTATGATTTGAACAAGTTTGAAACGTGTTATGGGGTATGTTGGTGGTTTTCGTTGGGGTCCCGGGGGCCTCGGGTTGATTTCGGGGGTCCAAACGGACCATTTCTTCTATTTTTGAACTGCTGTTGGCCGCTGGTTTTGTTGCAGACGGATGCTCTATGCGATCGCATAGGGTCATTGCGATCGCATAGAAGGATGGAAGTGAGCCCCAGAGTTGTTCTATGCGATCGCGTAATAGGAGATGCGATCGCATAGGTATGGAACCTGGCACTCTGCGATCGCAGGGTCACTTGTGCGATCGCATAGGGTAAAATGATCCGGGGTGCCTAAGAAGCTTATTGTTCTATGCGATCGCGTGGTCGGTCTGCGATCGCATAGTAGTAATTTGGAGCCTGGGTGAGATGTTCTATGCGATCGCGGAGAGGTAGTGCGATCGCATAGCCTTAATTATTTCGAGCTATCATTTGTTCTACGCGATCGCAAGGATGGGATGCGATCGCATAGTGTAAACGGCCCAGGCAGTGAATTAAAACCAGAAACATTTCACATACGGGTTCATTAACCCAAAACTCCATTTTTGAGTTCCAAGAGGAGAAATTGACGGGAGATTGCTGGGAAATCATCGGGGTTTCATTGGAGGTAAGTTTTGTGGCTTAATTACATCATTGTAACATGAAATCCTTGGTTAATTCTCTGTAAATGGGAGATTAAATGTGGGTTTTAACCCTAGGCCTAAATTGTAGAAAAACAAGGATTTGAGTGGGAAAATGGAGTCCGATTTTGGTAAAATTGATATGCTTAGACTCGTATTGAGATGAGGGTTCCGAATATGTGACTTTCGTAATTTTTCGAGAATCATACCGAAAGTCGGGTTTTGACAACTTTGGGAATTTTGATGTAAATTGAGTTGTATTGATTGGGTGTCGTCCCATTGGCCTAATTTGTTGTATTTCTACTGTATTTGATCAGATTCTACGCGTGCGGAGCTTGATTCTCGTGGCAAGGGCATTGCGGAGTAGTTGTCGCGCCGTATTGAGGTGAGTAATAGATGTGGGTGATGACCAGCGGGTTCGAAACCCCGGTATACCACTTTGTGACGCTGTATAGCGGCGAGACACGCACACTCTTGAGAGTGCGGGGTCGATCATGAACTGGAGACTACATATTAGTCCAACCTGTTGATATTGTATTATTGGCTATTCTAGAGCCGTCGAACCTCCTTCTCGGATGGTTGTATATATATATATTGTGATAATGGCCACTCTTGAGCCGAGGAACCCCCTTCTTGGGCGGTTGAGTATACATGTGGGCCGTGAGCCGGTTATTGGATCCCGCGAGGATCGTTATCATTGTCTTATCACATAGACATGCTAGTTTACTACTAGTCCGCAACTATTTTTGTTATTATGCTAATTCCAATCTCTGGAACTTGATATTACTTTTTTCCAACTGAAAAATGATAAAAGAGTTTTCAAAAACTACTTTTGAGCCTGCGAGGCTGTATCTGCATATTAGCTGACTAGTAGTGGATCGGGTTGCGCGCCGCAGATATATGTTGGATCGGACTGCACGCCACAGGAATATCTCTATGAGATGTGCTTGGGCTGTAGGAGCCCCTCCGGAGTCTGAACCCCCACAGTGAGCACGGGTACCCAAAATTGGAGTCGGGCTACGCGCCGTAGCGGTCATATCATGCATTGCATTGCATTTAGCTACATCTGCTAGCTGTTATGCTATTTATTGGTATTTGTTGGAACAGGTACAATGAAGATTGATTCTATGACAGGGTAGCTGATTATAGTTTTACATAGTGCTTTATTGCGGATTTCTTATCTGCGTCTTACCCTTGTTTATTACCACTGAGTCTGGCAGTACTCATTTTACTCCCTGCACCTTGTGTGCAGATCCAAGTACCTCTCAGCGGTGATCCAGTAGCTGTGCGAGGCGACGTCTGTGGGATATACGAGGTAGCTGCAGAGTCCGCAGGACCCGATATTCCTTCTTATTGTCTTGATTTTGTATTGACTTTTCTTTCCGCACTTGGTATCTTGTAAACCTTTATACACTCATGTTCGGTAGAGGCTCATGACTCTTGACCCTTCGGTCTATGGGAGTTAGTATATTTTGGGACTTGGTTTCCCCGTTGTTGTACTATTGTTTCATATTTTGAAATGCTTAAATGGGTTAAAGAGAGCTTCTAGCTCCGTTGTTGATATTTATTGGTCAGGCTGGCTTAGCAATGTGCTGGGCGCCATCACGACCGGATTTGGGGTCGTGACAAGTTGGTATCAGAGCCTAGGTTTACTAGGCCTCATGAGTCTTGAGCCGGTTGGTAGAGTCTTGTGGATCGGTACGGGGACGCCTGTACTTATCCTCGGGAGGTTGCGAACCTTTAGGAAACACTTCACATTTGTTGGAATTCTTATCGTGCGTACTTGATTCAGCTTGAGATATAATGTTTGAAATTCCTTCCACTCGTCTGTGTACGTATCGAGCGCCCAGTAATATGATTGCCTTGATGGCTTGTGATTCTCCGATCGAGGGGCGAGATATAATCTTTGTGAGTTCATGTTGGGCCGTCAGGATGACTTGAGGCTGGACCTTGTTTATGACTTGAGCATCGAGGTGCCGATTTTGTGAGTGGTGGCAATAGATAATGTATTGAGGGTTTGAAACCCCGTATTTGCACTATACAGTGTTGTGCTAAGATGGAACATGTGTCATGTGACGAGTGTGGTGGTATTCTGACTGGGGATTTGGACTTGATCCTTCCCGATTGATAGATTACTGTGTATAATGACTGAGACTGGCTTATATCTTCGTATTTGGGCTGGTAGCCATGTTTGGGGCCTTGTGCCGATCTGTAGAGTATTATGGAGGTTTACTAATGGATGAGTTGTTAATTGTTCAACTCTTATCTAAACTGTTGTGTAGCCCCGAGCTATGGGCGTGGTGACTATTTATCATATCTCGTAATTGGAAGGTATAATGCCTTATTTGTAGTGGAACAAGTTTAAACTCAGGAAGACTGAAATGATTATGCTATGTATATCCTGGTAGAAGGTGTTGTATTGAAATACTAGATTGAGGAAAAATAGGTGGGTTGATTCTGATGTGTAATTGAATGGTATTCGATATATGTTATGATTTGAGCAGATACATCGCAGGTTCAAGTATAAATTGTGATGATATAATTCGTGTAGTATTGAGATTTAATATTGTTGAAATACATTGTGAGATCTTGTTGAGTTGTGGAAGTATATCTACGATGGTTTGGTGATTCTCTGGCAGGTGGATAGACCAATTTACAAAGTAAACTCTGCCGAAATTTTTGGAAAATTCGGGACTTAGAAAAGATTTTGTCACCTAAAGAGGGGGCGTAACTGTTGTGTGTGAATGAATGCAAGAATTGCAAAAGAGTTAATATTTCTGATGATTCGAATCTCCGTCGAAGCTTGTAAATGACTTGAGTTTAATATCATACTAACATTTCGGCATCACTTGAGTAATACTGATATGAGTGGTTGAAAGTGCTTTGATGTATGACTCCGAGCTAAGTTGGGGAGGTTGCTATTGATTAACCGATTGCACTATTGTGTGCTATGTTGATTCTGTCTCTAAGTATGTTTGGGAAAATTCTGATAAAGGTTATGGTGCTTCGTAGATGTGAAGAAATACTAGGGTATTTTGAACTGATGTTGGTAAGGAATGCTTGGTGTATAGAAAAGAGTGATAGCTAATAGTATCCGTATGTAATCATGATCTGCAGTGTCAGAATTCTAATAAGGCACGAGTGGTTCTGTTCAATAAGACAGTTGAATTACAGCTGAATAAGGATGACTGACGCCCGAGAATTGTTTACGGTGTTCAAGATTTTACTTGTAACAGTCAGGTGTCTCAAATTTGTGCATGTGGCTAAAGATGGTGGTTTCGTTAGAAGAGATCGGTACTTGTGTTATATTATGTGAATGATGGGATTCTATGTAATCCGTATTGGAAGGTAATGATAACGAATTCAATTCGCAAGAGGTTCTTCAAAATAAAGTATTGTAGGATGTGATCCTTCTGGAAATATTGAGAGAGTATTCAGTGGCCTATATGTCTCAGGACCGTGTGGTCTTATGTACGAGTCTCGTGTGGAATGAGTTCATGTGTTATGGTGCTACGGTAGTGGCTAATATTAAATCAAAGATGAATCAGAAAGGAAACTGGGTAAATGGAACAACTTGTTAATAAACCGAAGCGGTATGATAAAGAATACGACTAATTCCTGGTATGTGGTTGAAGTAATGAGTCTTGTAGATATTGTGCAATAAAGCTTTTGAGTGTTGGCAGTCGTGTAACCCGATATGGGTATAATATGGGTATAAGGACTCAGTCCTGGCAGTTTAACTTATGCAATGTGATTGGGAGAAAGAGTTTATGATATGTTTTAATGTGGTTTGAAAAATAAGTGTATTTCCTGTTGGTATGCAAAGCTTGGAATGTGTAATGAGTTTTCTCTATATGAGATCATAAAAGTCCTTGACTAGTTGAGTGCGTCCATGTTTGCGGCGTAGGAAAGGGATAAGAATTTCCATGTTATCTTAGTATGGTATACGCGATGTGTTATGGAAAGTTGATAATGGTATATTCTAGGTTTTGAGATCAGTTCATAATATATGGGGAGTCATTAAACTTATTGAGCAGCGCGGACAGCTGCAGGTGATTTAAGAATCGATCTTTCTGGTGATCTAAGGAAATGGTACTGCTATTCTAGTAATTTGGCAGGGTATATGGTGCAAAGGGACAAGGTAATGTAAATTGATAATATCTAGGGGTATAGTGGTGTTCGCTTGTCGGATCGGCTGTGATGATCGAATTGTTGATGGCATAGTGAAATTTTCGAATGGCTTTCGAGGTATGAATAGATGCTTGATGTGTGTTATGTAATCGTACGGTGGAGTGTGGGATCGGGCATAGTGATCCATATGTAATACATGTGTTAGAGTCTGGAAGTTCTCGTAATCCGCCTATGCAGTGGTTGTATATCGTGTGTATTAGCACCGTTTAGCTCTTAGCTTGATATGATGAATTTGGGTTATGATACCTTATTTCAGACTGGTTGACATAAGCCAGGTCGTCTAGACTAATGTGATATGGGCTATGTCGGAAAATGGCACAAATTGCGTAGCAGAGAACATCAGAGTATGCTCCAACAGAGTAGTTGTACACAGGACCAGCGGACGGCTGGTAGGCATTGCTTTGTCAGTTGGACCTTAGTGGCGGATGTTAGTGTAGAAGTATCTACCATTGATTCAGTTCCAGTATTGAGAAACGTTGTCGGATGCGTTTCATGTGGCCAAACTTGAGGCGATATATGTTTATTATGATGAGCAACTTGACTCGACGCGTATTCATTTGACGAGGGTTACTTGGATCGGGTGGCACGCCGCCACAGGTATGGTATCTAGATCGGGTGGCACGCCGCCACGGGTATGTCATTGGAGCGGGTTGCACGCCGCAACGGAATATTGTGAAAATATAGTTAGTTATATGTTACCTGGTATACAATACTTCCTCGGCTTCTGAGGAAGAGTCTGTATTGAGTATCGCTTGGCGAAGGGCACATCGGTTGTGTTCTTTCAGGATTTGATAGCATACGTTAATTGTTTCACCGTGGGTGAGGTTGATTGCTTGGGTTCAGACCTAAATATGTGCGTGGCTGATCGTTTTGAGCTTAGTGGCTTGAGGTGCTTCATGAGTAATAACGTTGGGATAGAATCACGAATCGTGGAAAGGCCACGTGATGTTATGACCTCTCGAGGAGGATTCAGGTACTTTATTTCTATAATACGAGACGCGATCTCAGTTCTATATTATGATGGCATAGATGGCACAGAGGGATTAAATTGCAGCTCTAATTGCTGGAGACAGTTGTCATGATTTGAGTTATCATGATTCGAGTGTGTGCAGACGTTTCTATTGGAGCCTATGTTGTGCTCGTCGTGGCTTAGGCCGGTGTTGAGGTATCATATCACCAGTGCGGTGTGTTATAATCGAAATGACCGTTGGAGTCATTAATGAATACGAGCATATTGGATCTTAGCTTGTTAGAAAGGTAAATCGAGGTTTGGCTCCGAAATCTGTTGTGGTATCAGTTAAAAGTGAAATGGATTCATGAATGGTTGACCTGAGAGATGGGTTCGATATATCGCGTGTCTGGTTGCCGTGGGCATGATATGAAGGTGTTGGAACAAGACTCCATCTAATGGAAAAGGTTTTTTCAGCTAGTATTTGGTGATTGTGGCCAGTTGTTGTGATTAGAGACTATCGTCTCGAGTGATTGGGTTGTGTGATACATCATATGATCTCACCCGGAGTGGTGAGTATGGCTTATTGCAGTGGATTCTAGTGTATCCTGAGTACAGGAATGGGATTAGCAATTGGTATATGATTTCAGAAAGTACAATGTGATTTATGGTTCAGATGGGCTGTGAAATTTTGACTATATGGTGTTTTCGGACTTGCGTAAGATAGGGTGACGTATGATCGCCCGAATATATGCTTGGTAAGGTCATTCAGCTATTGGGTTGCTTCTAGTACAACTCTGAGTCCGCTCGAGGACGAGCGTTTGTTTAAGTTGGGGAGAATGTAACGACCCGGCCCGTCGTTACGGGAATTACCACCCCGTTACCTTGCATTTACATATATTATGCTTTTAAAAAACAGTATTAGAGTATATCGGGTGAGTTAGGAGTGATTTGAATTGAAAATGAAACAAATAGCATGTTTGAAGAAAGCTTGAATAAGGAAAGTCAACCCAGAGTTGACTATTTGGTTAGAGGGCTCGGAATCGGATTCTGATGATTCGGTTAGTTCCGGGAGGTGATTTGTGACTTAGGGGAGCGATCGGAATTGAATTTGGAGGCCCGGTGTAGAAATAGGCTTGAATTGGCTAAGGTTGAATTTTCGCGAAATCCGAACGGTAGGTGAGATTTTGATCCGGGGGTCGAAATGAAATTCCGACAGTTACAGTAGCTCCATTAGGTGATTTTGGATGTGCCTGAAAAATTTCAGGTCATTCGGACGTCGTTTAGTCGGGTTTTTGATTGAATGCGTAATTCGGAAAGTTTTAAGGAATTTAGGCTTGAATCCGTGTGTAATTGGTGATTTCGATGTTAAGGATGGTGTTTTTATGATTTGAACAAGTTTGAAACGTGTTATGGGGTATGTTGGTGGTTTTCGTTGGGGTCCCGGGGGCCTCGGGTTGATTTCGGGGGTCCAAACGGACCATTTCTTCTATTTTTGAACTGCTGTTGGCTGCTGGTTTTGTTGCAGACGGATGCTCTATGCGATCGCATAGGGTCATTGCGATCGCATAGAAGGATGGAAGTGAGCCCCGGAGTTGTTCTATGCGATCGCGTAATAGGAGATGCGATCGCATAGGTATGGAACCTGGCACTCTGCGATCGCAGGGTCACTGGTGCGATCGCATAGGGTAAAATGATCCGGGGTGCCTAAGAAGCTTATTGTTCTATGCGATCGCGTGGTCAGTTTGCGATCGCATAGTAGTAATTTGGAGCCTGGGTGAGATGTTCTATGCGATCGCGGAGAGGTAGTGCGATCGCATAGCCTTAATTATTTCGAGCTATCATTTGTTCTACGCGATCGCAAGGATGGGATGCGATCGCATAGTGTAAACGGCCCAGGCAGTGAATTAAAACCAGAAACATTTCACATACGGGTTCATTAACCCAAAACTCCATTTTTGAGTTCCAAGAGGAGAAATTGACGGGAGATTGCTGGGAAATCATCGGGGTTTCGTTGGAGGTAAGTTTTGTGGCTTAATTACATCATTGTAACATGAAATCCTTGGTTAATTCTCTGTAAATGGGAGATTAAATGTGGGTTTTAACCCTAGGCCTAAATTGTAGAAAAACAAGGATTTAAGTGGGCAAATGGAGTTCGATTTTGGTAAAATTGATATGCTTAGACTCATATTGAGATGAGGGTTCCGAATATGTGACTTTCGTAATTTTTCGAGAATCATACCGAAAGTCGGGTTTTGACAACTTTGGGAATTTTGATGTAAATTGAGAGTTATTGATTGGGTGTCGTCCCATTGGCCTAATTTGTTGTATTTCTACTGTATTTGATCAGATTCTACACGTGCGGAGCTTGATTCTCGTGGCAAGGGCATTGCGGAGTAGTCGTCGCGTCGTATTGAGGTGAGTAATAGATGTGGGTGATGACCAGCGGGTTCGAAACCCCGGTATACCACTTTGTGACGCCGTATAGCGGCGAGACACGCACACTCTTGAGAGTGCGGGGTCGATCATGAACTGGAGACTATATATTAGTCCGACCTGTTGATACTGTATTATTGGCTATTCTAGAGCCGTCGAACCTCCTTCTCGGATGGTTGTATATATATATATTGTGATAATGGCCACTCTTGAGCCGAGGAACCCCCTTCTTGGGCGGTTGAGTATACATGTGGGCCGTGAGCCGGTTATTGGATCCCGCGAGGATCGTTATCATTGTCTTATCACATAGACATGCTAGTTTACTACTAGTCCGCAGCTATTTTTGTTATTATGCTAATTCCAATCTCCGGAACTTGATATTACTGTTTTCCAACTGAAAAATGATAAAAGAGTTTTCAAAAACTACTTTTGAGCCTGCGAGGCCGTATCTGCATATTAGCCGACTAGTAGTGGATCGGGCTGCACGCCGCAGCAAGATATATGTTGGATCGGACTGCACGCTGCAGGAATATCTCTATGAGATGTGCTTGGGCTGTAGGAGCCCCTCCGGAGTCTGAACCCCCACAGTGAGCACGGTACCCAAAATTGGAGTCGGGCTACGCGCCGTAGCGGTCATATCATGCATTGCATTGCATTTAGCTACTCTGCTAGTTGTTATGCTATTTATTGGTATTTGTTGGAACAGGTACAATGAAGATTGATTCTATGACAGGGTAGCTGATTATAGCTTTACATAGTGCTTTATTGCGGATTTCTTATCTGCGCTGTCTTACCCTTGTTTATTACCACTGAGTCTGGCAGTACTCATTTTACTCCCCGCACCTTGTGTGCAGATCCAGGTACCTCTCAGCAGTGATCCAGTAGCTGTGCGAGGCGACGTTTGTGGATATTCGAGGTAGCTGCAGAGTCCGCAGGACCCGATATTCCTTCTTACCGTCTTGATTTTGTATTGACTTTTCTTTCCGCACTTGGTATCTTGTAAACCTTTATACACTCATGTTCAGTAGAGGCTCATGACTCTTGACCCTTCGGTCTATGGGAGTTGGTATATTTTGGGACTTGGTTCCCCGCTGTTGGTATATGTATTCCTGGATCTTAACTTAATAAGATGTGTTCACACCGAGGAAGCTGGTAGAATTATGCATGAAGTCCATGAGGGAGTGTGCGGTCCTCACGTGAATGGGTATGTTTTTTCAATGAAAATCCTTCGAGAAGGGTATTATTGGTTAACTATGGAAAATTATTACGTCGGTTTTGTCAGAACGTGCCATCAATGTCCAGTGCACGATGATTTGATTCATGCACCTCCAACAGAATTGTATCCCATGTTAGCACCTTGGCCATTCGTAGACCTAAGGTATGGATGTCATTAGGCAGATCGAGCTGAAAGCTTCAAACAGACATAGATTCATATTGGTTGCAATTGATTACTTCGCGAAATAGGTTGAGGCCATCGCTCTCAAGTCAGTCACTAAGGATGCTATGGTAGACTTCGTGCACTCCAACCTTATTTGCTACTTTGGCATTTCTGCAACGATCATTACCGACAATGCTGTGAATTTGAACAATCGTCTGATGGGAGAGGTATGCGAACAATTCAAGATAATACACAAGAACTCTACTCCTTATCGACCAAAATCCAATGGTGTCATTGAAGCAACAAATAAGAACATCAAGAAGATTTTGGGAAAGATAATTCAAAGCTCCAGGAAATGGCATGAAAAGTTTTCTTTTGCGTTACTTGGATATAGTATCACAATGCGTACATGGATCGGAGCAACCCCATACTTATTGGTCTACGGAACTGAGGTTGTCATACTTGTAGAGGTAGAATTCCCTTCGTTCGGATAATTGTTGAAGCATAAATTAAGGACAGTGACTAGGTCAAGACCCAGCTGGAGCAATTGTCATTAATTAATGAAAAATGAATGGCCACGGATTATTATGAGCATTTGTACCAACAAAGAATGGCCGCGCTTATAACAAGAAAGTGCGTCCAAGAATTTTGAAGTGGGACAACTCGTCCTGAGACGCATTCTCCCTCATAACCAGGAAGCAAAAGGAATGTTTTCTCCTAACTGGAAGGGTCCATACATAATCCAGAAGATATTGCCGAGATGAGCAATGTATCTGGGAGACATTACAGGAAATGATCCTGAAACATCAGTCAATGCAGATGCAGCAAAAAAGTACTATATCTAGACCTCTTATGGTGATTGCTTTTGTACAATTGAGATGACGAAGACTTTCCTTCCAGCTACACAAACACTATCAATCCTTTGTAAACCCTTTAAGACGGTTACGTTTCTTTGATCACCCTCTTTGGAACCTGGAAGTACTATTAAAAAAAAGGAAAAGAAAAAGAAAAGAAAAGAAAAGAAAAGAAAAGAAAAGAAAAACAAATCAAAAACAACAACAAAACTATTACCCTAAACTACATTTGACTTGATTCCGAAAGGATACGTAGGCAGCCTCTCCCTGAGGTTCAGTCACACCTAAACAAAAATTCCAATTTCCCCTAAAAATTAAAAGGGGGGGGGGAGGACAAATGACATGTTAATTCGGCTATGAATCCGCCGAAACAGTTCCAAAGTTCTAGTTCCGCCCAAAATCCTTTTTACCTAAAGACCTTGTTCAAGTCCTTCCAATCAATTAGCCAAGGCAGAGAAGTGAAAAACGTCATTATTTGAACCTGATACATATCAAAATTGAGAGAAATAAAATGAGAGTCTTATCGGTGAAAAACTTCGGGCACCATAAGGCGATGGTGAGTAGAGAAATTGAAAAGGAGAGAGTCCTCTTAGTGAAAACTCGCAAAGAGCACTATCGGGCGACGGTGAGAAGAGAAATGAGAGAGGTCGATTGGAAAAAACCCGCAAAGGGCGTTTTCGGCCAAAAAGAAGACATCTCACCGCTAAAAGAGTCCTGGCAAGGTTCCCATGTTTTGAAATTCAGATCAATGGGTTCACGAAAAGCTGGAAAGTTTGTGGAGGTCGGGTGTCCTAGTCCAAGAAGCATGTCATGTTCATTTAAAGCTAGCATGGACCCTAGATAAGTCCTTCTTTTCCCCCAAAAAGGACGCTTCTCTTTAAACTCATCTGCTTGTCTTTTTTATATTTCTTCTTGGAATCCCTTTCAGTTTAACTCTAATTCCGGAATTACTGCAATAAAAAGGTGGTTGGACTGGTTCTATTGGGCTCCTCCTGGCAAAGGCGAAAGAAAATACCCAGCCTCAGTGGGTGCGTCAGGCCAATCCCGACTGACCATAGTGGTTGATGCTTTTAGAGCAAAGACATTGGAAAAGAAAGAAAGTCAAAGGGAAAGGTCCTAAGATTAGAATAAGGTAAAAAGGCTAGAGCCCACACGGGCGAGTCGTCATGAAATCCTCAAATTTGAATCCTATCGGTTTGAAAAGAGATTCACCCTCAAATCCATGTAAGCGGAAAATATCTCAATGGAAATGGGGCCGGGATCAAGCAATTGGGATGATCAAGCCTAACAAAACAACCACCATTTCGAACTAACAATTGTTCTTTGTTGAAAGTTAAAACATGTATAATTCAGGCGACCATGTAAGAAGCAGGTGCATACCAAAAGAGAAAAGGAATGCGCAAGCACTGAAACAACAGTGCAACAGGGAATCGACCAAAAAGGAAGTTTCTCCCCAAATTATTTCATGTATTTTGCTAAATAAAAAGGAAAATAGAAAAAAAAAAGAAAAAGAAGAAAAGAAACAAAAATGAAAATCCCAAAAGAAAAACAAATCATGGTAGCATAGGACTCTATTCCTTAAATATCCCGGCATGACCCGAGGATCTCCTGGACATAACCCAAGGAGAGTTTTCTTTCCAAATCCCGTCATAACCCATGGATTCCCCTGGCATAACCCAAGGGTTTTTTTCTTTCCATCCGGGTATAACCCGAGGATCTCCCTAGCATAACTCAAGGAGATTTTCTTTTCAAATCCCAGCATAACCCGAGGATCTCCTTGGCATAACCCAAGGGGATTTTTTCTTTCAAAATCCCGAGCTTTTTTCTTTGCAAATCCCGGCATAACCCGAGGATCTCCCTGGCATAACCCGAGGAGCCCTTTTTTTCTTTCCAAATACCGGCATAACCCGATGATATCCCTGGCCTAACCCAATGAGATTTTTCTTTCCAAATCCCAATATAACCATTGGATCCCCCTGGCATAACCCAAGGTGCTTTTTTCTTTCCATCCCGGTATAACCCGAGGATCACTCTGGCATAACCGAATGAGCTTTTCTCTTTCCATCCCGGTACTAGATGATCTCCTTGACATAACCCAAGGAGCTTATTTTCTATCCAAATCCTAGTATAACTCGAGGATCTCCCTCACATAAGCCAAAAAGATGTTTTCTTTCCAAATCCTATCATAACCCATGGATCCCCTTGGCATAGCCCAAGGGATTTTTTCTCTCTATACCGACATAACCCGTGGATCTCCCTGGCATAACCCAAGGAGTTTTTTCTTTCCAAATCCACCCGAGGATCACCCTGGCATAACCCAGGGAGCTTTTTCTCTTTCGAAATCCTGGCATAACTCGAGGATCTCCTTGACATAACCCAAGGATAACCCGAGGACCTTTTTCTTTTCCAGCATAACCCGGCCATTTCCCAGCATAACCTGGATTCATTCACAAGGATACACAATCTTGATTTGATCACTTAGATATGTGTCATGACTAACTCAAGAAATTTTCCGAGTGAAAACTGGGGCAAAAACTTTCGTTCGTTTGTTTGTTTGGTATCTTAAGAAGGTTAACCTCAAAACATAGGGTGCGATATGACTGATGGAATGAGTCTCAATCCACAATAGAAAAAAGAAGAAAACAACAAAAAGAAATGAATTAAAACATGAAGCAGATAAGGGTGTAGATTACTCAAAATCTGATTGAAGTCACAAACTCCGCTGATCCTATTTTGACCCAATTGTGTAGAAAGAAACAAACACCTACAACTTACGAGCATCAAGATTTAGATCAGGGTCCATAACAAAATCGGCTAAGACTCAAGATCAAGTTTCACGAGAATTATAGATAGGAATCTTGTAAATAAGAGTTGATAGACATAGCTAGCTTAGCTTTGATTTTCCTTTTGGTGTAATAAGAAGGTCAGCAAACCGTAGCAGCAACAACTATGAAATCACAACTCTTGGTAGTCCCCGCCACCAAACCTTCCAAAACTATACTGACCTGATTCCTTTATAGCCAATGACATGTAGGCAACCTTTAAAGCAGGGTTCGGTCAGACGGTTTTCAAAATGCTTCTCCCGGAATGCCGAGCGAGCAAAAATCCCTCATGTTTCTCATTTGTCTTGCCCGAAAACCATTCGTGTCTCCGAGCAAAGAGGGGCAGAAGTGAGCACGTGATTTTTGCCGCGCTTAAATCACTCCTATAGAATTCATTAAAAATAAAATTTTTCTTTTAGATTTGAATTTTTAGGAATTAACTGCATGATTTTGTGTTTCACATTTTATATGCATTTTATGTTGACATAAAAAATGAAAGAAAAATGACAAAATAGCATAATAGTATTTAGGATCCAATTCTTGCATTTTTTTTAGTAAATTGACATTGTTTAAGTTTTTTTAGGAATTAGTTAATTTAAAAATTAATTAGTACAAGTGTAGTGTTACTTTGGATTTTTTAATTTTATTTTTTGCATTTTAAAAATTCAAAAAAATAATAAATTAGCAAAAAGAATCAAAGAAAAGCAACTAAGAAAACAATGGGTCTTGATGGATTACCCAATATTGGACCAAGTCCGTTTGAAATCAAACCCAAAACCCCTCAACCCATTTGTCCAGCCAAAACCCAAAGCCACATGGTCCACCTCTTTAATTCTAAACGATGTCGTATTGTGAGGATATATCTAAGTCGTCGAGGATACTAGATCCAACGGCTCAGAACTAATGGTCATATGATATAAAATGGTCGGATTCCCTCACCCCCCATCATTATCGTCTTAAACTAAACCTAATATCACCACCACATTCCGCCGCAAGTCGCCGACTGGAAATCGCCTTAGCCGGCGGTGATGCTCCAATGAACCCCAAAAATACACCCCTGAACCTCCTCTTCCCAGCAGATCGAATCCCACCATATTGTCCCTCAAATCCCCACCCAGCTCCTCTAATATTCAATGTTAGTGTCGTTGTCTCCGCCGTGTTCGGCGGCAAACAACCCAAACTAGTCCAAATTTATACAAAGGCTTCTCCTCACCCTTCTCGTTCTGATTCTACAGTCAATAAGTTTCAAATCTCCCTCAAACATTTGGAATTTCAGATCGAATATTGACCCTAAAACCCTAATTTTTCAAAATTCTGGAATTCGTTCGATTTTGGGTTGTAATTTTCTCATGGAAACACACGATTAAGGACAGTTTTAGTCTGGATTTTGCAAAAGCTTGGCCCGAATCACATTTTAGATTAACTAAGGTACTTCTTTGATTTTTCCTTTCTTATTTTAATCCTGTTTTTAGTGTTGGTTTTAGAAATTAGTAAGTTTTTCTTTAGTCACTTTTTCTATTTTTATTTTTTCTGATTCAGATCTTGTCATATTGTCTTGATTAATCATGTTTTAGTGATTTTTTGATATTCGTTTAACCTTGGTTTGAATATGTTTTGATACAGTGTTTAAGATATGCTTTAATTTCCTTTAATTGGTTTTTGTCAATCCTGTTAGTTAGTATCTGATTTTCATTATTAGTATTTGTTCCTTGGTTGCTATTAGTTAGATTTTATTAATTCAACTATTTGGTTATAGATGGTAATCTGTAACTAGGGTAAATGAGCTTGAGGTTTGATTTAGTATTAGGTTAGTAATTTCAAATCATGTTCATGGGTAATCGAGGTATTTAGAAATGGATAGGAATGTTGTAGTTTAAGCTAGAATATTCTAAGGCCTTTTAAAATAGGGCCTTAGTTCTAATTTCAAAAACATAGAGCAATAACTTGAGAGACAAGTCAAAAAATGAAGGTTTAACTAATAAAAAACTGAAATAAAAGAGGGGAAATGGGTAAATAAAATGTAGAAGCTTCTCCGTGAAATTTGCCTATAAAAGGCAGTCCCTTTGTCTTCTTTTCCAAGTTTGAATCCCTGAAAATTCCCATAAAGTTTCAGAATAAAAGAATTTTGAATTTCAAATTCAAAAAACCAAAACACTGTTCTATTGAGATTTTTTGGTTGAATTTCAAGTTGTAGTGATTGCTATGCATCTTCTAGTTTAAGATTTGATTGTTGAAGTTTTCTGAGTATTCCTGGGTTCAATTTTGAGTTAATTTGTGGTGTATTCAAGCTATTTTTGGTGATTTACGGGTGGAATTAGTCCAAGTTTTCCAGAGTTGTTGCTGGATTTATTAATTAATTCCTTGCTATTTTTATTTGCTTTTGCCACTTGCTTGAACTGCTCCTGAGTTGTTTCTCCTCCTTTACTTAATTATACTCCAGGTACACAATTGAATTCGCTTTGATGTAACTCCGAGATGGAAATGGAATAAAATTGCTCGCATATTTGCTCCCTAAAATGTACCTGTTTGGACTGTTTATATTAATAGTTAAATAGATGTTAGATGTAATTGTCTAATATAGTTTAAATTTGATTTGTAAGTACATAAACCCTGGACTGTAATTGGACTGAATAACTGGACTCTTTGAGACTCCTTGGCTGAGGATTTTTATCTAGTGTTAGCCTTAGCATAATATAGTTTGATCTCATGTATTAGTTCATTTTCTTTTTTAGTTGAAAACTGTTACAAGTGTGAAGTTGTTTCTAAAACCATAAACACACACTCGAGATTGATAATAGGGTATTCAAAATATTTGTTGGAAATTGATTCAGGAACTAGTTAGGGTTTTCAGTATTAGATTTCCATTTCTAGGCTATAATGTTAAGAGCATACAAATTAAATCTAAATAACTATCAGAATTTTTTATCGAATGCTAATTACTTAATTAAGTTTAAATTGATATACACGATTCTGTCACGACCCCAAATCCGGTCGTGATGGCGCCCAGCACACTGCTAGGCCAGCCTGACCAATTAACAACAATCATAGAGCCATAAGCTCACTTTATCCAATTTAAGCATAACATAATAATTCAACAGTGATAGATATATTAAAAACAGGGAACCAAGTCCCAACACGTGCCAACTCCCATAGACCGCAGGATCAAGAGTCATGAGCCTCTAATGAACATAAGTGTATAATGGTTTACAAGATACCAAGTGCGGAAAGAAAAGTCAATACAGAATCAAAAGACAGTAAGAAGGAATATCGGGTCCTGCGGACTCTGCACCTACCTCAAATATCCTACAGATGTCGCCTCGCACAACTACCGAATCACTGCTGAGAGGTACCTGGATCTGCACACAAGGTGCAGGGAGTAAAATGAGTACTGCCGGACTTAGTGGTAATAAACAAGAGTAAGACAGCGCAGATAAGAATTCCACGATAAAGCACTATGTAAAGCTATAATCAACTACCCTGTCACAGAATCAATATTCACTGTACCTGTACCAACAAATACCAATAAATAGCATAACAGCTAGCAGATGTAGCTAAATGCAATGCAATGCATGATATGACCGCTACAGCGCGTAGCCCGATCCAATTTGGGTACCCGTGCTCACTGTGGGGGTTCAGACTCCGGAGGGGCTCCTACAGCCCAAACACAATATCACTGCGACGTGCAGTCCGATCCAACATATATACTGCTGCGGCGCGCAGCCCGATCCACTACCAATCAGCTAATTTGCAAATACAGCCTCGCAGGCTCAAAAGTAGTTTTGAAAATCCTTTTTATCATTTTCAGTTGAAAAAACAGTAATACCAAGTTCCAGAGATTAGAAATAGCATGATAACAGAATATAGCTACGGACTGGTAGTAACTAATATGTCAATATGATAAGACAATGATAACGATCCTCGCGGGATCCAATAACTGGCTCACGGCCCACAAGTATACTCAACCACCCAAGAAGGGGGTTCAACGGCTCAAGAGTAACCAATATCACAATATAGTATGCAACCATCCGAGGAGGAGGTTCGACGGCTCAAGAATAGCCAATATCATAATATAGTATCAACAAGTCAGACTAAGCCATAGTCCCCAATCACAATCGACCCCGCACTCACATGAGAGTACGTGTTTCGCCGCTATACATCGTCACAAAGTGGTATACCGGGGTTTCAAAACCGCTGGTCATTACCCACATCTATTATTCACCTCAATACAGCGCGACAACTACTCCGCAATGCCCTTGCCACGAGAATCAATCTCCGCACGCGTAGAATCTAATCAAATACAGCAGAAATACAACAAATTAGGCCAATGGAACGACACCCAATCAATACAACTCGATTTACACCAAAAATGGCAAAGTTGCCAAAACCCGACTTTCGGTACACTTGTCGAAAAATTACAAAAGTCGCATATTTGGAATCCTCATCTCGATACGAGTCTAGGCATATAAAATTTACCAAAATCGGACTCCATTTGCCCACTCAAATCGGTGTTTTTCTTCAATTTTAGGCCTAGGGCTCGAACCCACCTTTAATCTTCCATTTACAGAGAATTAACCAAGGATTTCATATTAAAATGATGTAATTAAGCCACAAAACTTACCTCCGACGAAACCCCGATGATTTCCCAGCAATCTCCCATCGATACCTTCTCTTGGAACTTAAAAATGGTGTTTTGGGGTATGAAACCCGCGACTGGTTCTGTTCTGTAATTAAACTCACTGCCAGTCAAATTTCTTCATCGCGTTTGCGACGCCTTTCACGCGAACGCGATGCCTTATTCCAGTCCTTCATCGCGAACGCGACAAATAGTCACGCGTCCGCGAAGACCATTCTCCCCAACCCAGATTTTTTTCCTCTATGCGAATGCGACATACCTCACGCGTTCGCGATGCCTTATGAATTCTTTATACGCGAACGCGACCAAAACCATCGCGAACGCGATGCTTTCCAGCTTCCTCTTACGTGAACGCGGCACCACCCCTCGCTAACGCGATAGTCACCTGGCCCCAGCCTACGCGAACGCGGCATAGCCCTCGCGAATGCGAAGGCTTAAATTGTGCCCAGTGATCTGCAATTTACAGCAGACTTTTCATGCTCCAAAAATGCGGATGATGGTCCGGATTCACCCCGAGCCCCCGGGACCCCAACAAAAACCACCAACATACTCCAAAGCACGATACGAACTTGTTCCAAGCATAAAAACACCATCCTAAACATCAAAATCACCAATTACACACGGATTCAAGCCTAAGTTTCTTCAAAACTTCCGAATTACACATTACATCAAAAACCCGACCAAACGGCGTCCGAATGACCTGAAATTTTGCAGGCACATCCAAAATCACCTAACGGAGCTACTGGAATTGTCGGAATTCCATTCCGACCCCCGGATCAAAATCTCACCTACCGTTCGAATTTCGCCAAAATTCAATCTTAGCCAATTCAAGCCTATTTCTACACCGGACCTCTAAATTCAATTCCGATTGCTCCCCTAAGTCACAAATCACCTCCTGGAACTAATCGAATCATCAGAATCCGATTCCGAGCCCTCTAACTAAATAGTCAACTCCGGGTAGACTTTCCATATTCAAGTTTCCTTCTAAAAGGCTATATGCCTCATTTTCAATCCAATTCACTCCTACCTCACCCGATAGACTCTAACACTAATATGAAAGCATAAAACATGTAATTACAACATAACGGGGTGGTAATTCCCATAACGACGGGCCAGGTCATTACATTCTCCCCAACTTAAACAAACACTCATCCTCAAGCGGACTTAGAGTTGTACTAGAAGCAACTCAATAGCTGAATGACCTTACCCAGCATATATTCGGGCGATCATACGTCACCCTATCTCACATAAGTCCGAAAACACCATATAGTCAAAATTTCACAGACCATCTGAACCATAAATCACATTGCACTTTCCGAAATCATATGCCAAATGCAAATCCCATGCCTATACTCAGGATACACTCGAATCCAAAACAATAACCCATATACACTACTCCGGGTGAGATCATATGATGTATCGACAACCCAATCACTCGAGACGATAGTCTCTAATCACAACAACTGGCCACAATAACCAAATACTAGCTGAAAACCTCTTTCATTTGATAGAGTCTTATTCCAACACCTCCATATCCTCCCCCCCGGCAGCTGAAGCACGCGATATACCGAACCCATCTCTCAGGTCAACCATTCGTGAATCTATTTCCCTTTTTAAAACTGGTACCACAATAGGTTTCGGAGCCAAACCTTGATTTTTACCTTTCTAACAAGCTAAGATCCAATATGCTCGTATTCATTAATGACTCCAACGGTCATTTCGATTATAACACACCGCACTGGTGATATGACACCTTAACACCGGCCTAAACCACGACGAGCACAACATAGGCTCTAATAGAAACGTATGCACACCCTCGAATCAGGACAACTCAATTCATCACAACTGTCTCCAGCAAATAGAGCTGCAATTCAATTCCTCTGTGCCATCATAACATAGAACTGAGATCGTGTCTCGCATTATAGAAATAGAGTACCTGAATCCTCCTCGAGAGGTCATAACATCACGTAGCCTTTCCATGATTTGTGATTCTACCCCAACATTATTACTCATGAAGCACCCCAAGCCACTAAGCTCAAAACGATCACCCACACACATATTTAGGTTTGAACCCAAGCAATCAATCTCACCCACGGTGAAACAATTAATGTATGCTATCAAATCCTAAAAGGACACAACCGATGTGCCATTCGCCAAACGATACTCAATACGGATTTTTCCTCAGAAACTAGGAAGTATTGTATACCAGGTAACATATAACCAACTCTATTTTCACATTACACTGTTGGCGGCGTGCCACCCGATCCAGATACCATACCTGTGGCGGCGTGCCACCTGATCCAACTAACAATACCTGTGGCGGCGCGCCACCCGATCCATATAGAACCCTCGCCGAAGAAATGCGCGTCGAGTCAAGTTGCTCATTATGGTAAACATATATAGCCTCAAGTTCGTCCACAAGAAACGTATCCGACAAAGTTACTCAATACCAGAACCAAATCAACGATAGAAACCTCTGCACTGATATCCGCCACGAAGGCCCAACCGACAAAGCAATACCCACCAGCCGTCTGCTGGTCCTGAGGTACAACTACCCCGCTGGAGCATACTCTGATGCACTTTGCTACGCAATTTGTGCCATACCATCATAGTCCATATCACCTTAGTCTATACAACCCGACCCATGACAACCAGTCATAATCCGAATTCGTCATATCAATTTGAGAGAGAAAGCCACTAGAGCTTCCGATTTTTAATAATCACCAAACGGTGTCGATACACATGATATACAACCACTGCATAGGTGGACTAACGAGAACTTCAAGTCTCCAACACATCTATAACACATGAATCACAATGCCTGATCCCGTACTCCACCGTACATATACATAATGCACATCAAGCGTCCATTCATACCACGAAAGCCATTCAGAAATTTCACTATGCCATCATCAACTTTCCATCACACATCGCATATGCCACACCACACTAAGATAGCATGGAAATTCATATTCCTTTCCTACGCCGCAAACATCGGCGCACTCAACTAGTCAAGAAATTTCATGATCCCATATAGAGAAAACTCATTACACATTCCAAGCCTTACATACCAACAAGAAATACACTCATTTTTAAACCACGTTAAAACACATCATAAACTCTTTCTCCCAATTACATTGCATAAGTTAAACTGCCAGGACTGAGTCCTTATACCCATATAGAGTTACACAATTGCCAGCGCTCAAGAGCTTTGTTGCACAATATCTGCAAGACTCATTACTTCAAACACATACCAGGAATTAATCCTATTCCTTATCATACCGCTTCGGTTTATTAACAAGTTGCTCCATTTACTCAATTTCTTTTCTGAACCATCTTTAACTTAGTATTAGCCTTTACTGTAGCACTACCATGACTCAACTCATGTTACCACACGAGACTCGTACATAAGACTACACGGTCTAATATGGCCACTCTTAATGTTTCCCAAGAGTACCACATTCTACAATACTTGTTTTGAAGAACTTCATGCAATTTTTGAATTAGTATCATTACCTTCCCATACGGTTACATAGAATCCCATCATTCACATAATATAACACAAGTCTTGATTTCTTCTAACGAAACCAGCGTCTTTAGCCACATGCACAATCTTAAGACACCTGACTGTTACAAGTAAAATCTTGAACACCGAAAAACAATTCTCGAGCGTCATTCACCCTTATTCAGCTGTAATTCAATGGTCTTATTGAACAGGACCACTCGTGCCTTGCTAAAACTCTAACACCGCAGAACAAGATTACATATAGATACAATTAGCTATCTTCCTTTTATATACACCGAACACTCTTTACCAACATAAGTTCACAACATCCTAGTATTTCTTCATATCTACGAAGCACCATAACCTTTATCAAAATTTCCCAACATACCTAGAGACGGAGCCAACACAGCACACGACACAGTGCAATCAGTTAATCAATAACACCCTCCCCAACTTAGCTCGGAGTCATACATCAAAGCACTTTTAGCCACTCATAGCCTTCTTACTCAAATGATGCAACAAATTTCTAGTTAGATTAAACTCAAGTCATTTACAAGCTTCGGCGGAGGTTCGAATCATCAGAAATATTAATTCTTTTGCAATTCTTGCATTCATTCACACACAACAGTTACGCCCACTCTTTAGGTGACAAAAATCTTTTCTAAGTCCCAAATTTTCCAAAACTTTCGGCAGAGTTTCCTTTGTAAATTGGCCTATCCACCTGCTAGAGAATCCCCAAACCATTCTAACAATACATCCACAACTCAACAAGATATCACAATGTATTTCAACAACATTAAATCTCAATAATATACGAATCATATTATCACAATTTATACTTGAACCTGCGCTGTACCTGCTCGAATCATAACACATATCAAATACCTTTCAATTACACATGAGGATCAACCCTCCTACTTCTTCTCAATTTAGCATTTCATCACAATACCTTCCACCGGGATACACATAGCAAAATCACTTTAGTCTTCCTGAGTTTAAACTCGTTCCACTACACATAAGGCACTTTACCTTCCAATTACGAGATATGATAATTATTCACCACGCCCATAGCTCGGGGCTACAAAACAAATTAGACAAGAGTCGAACAATTAACAGCTCATCCATTAGTAAGCCTCCCTAATACTCTACAGATCGGCACAAGGCCCCAAACATGGCTACTAGCCCAAGTACATAGATATAAGCCCAGTCTTAGTCACTTTACACAGTAATTTATCAATTGGGAAGGATCAAGTCCAAATCCCCGGTCACAATACCACCACGCTCGTCACATGACATGTGTTCCATCTCAGCACAGCACTGTATAGTGCAAATATGGGGTTTCAAACACTTAATACATTATCTATTGACACCACGCACAAAAGCAGCACCTCGATGCCCAAGTCATAAACAAGGTCCAGCCTCAAGTCATCCTGACTGGCCCAACATGAACTCATGGAGATTATATCTCGCTCCTCGTTCGAGGAAATCACAAGCCATAAGGCAATTACATTACTGAGCGCTCGATGCGTACACGGACGTATGGAAGGAATTTCAAAAATTATATCTCAAGATGAGTCAAGTGCGCACGATAAGAATTCCAAGAAATGTGAAGTGTTTCCTAAAGGTTCGCAGCCTCCCGAGGATAAGTACAAGTGTCCCCGTACCGATCCACAAGACTCTACTAACCGGCTCAAGACTCATGAGGCCTAGTAAACCTAGGCTCCGATACCAACTTGTCACGACCCCAAATCCGGTCGTGATGGCGCCCAGCACATTGCTAGGCCAGCCTGACCAATTAACAACAATCACGGAGCCATAAGCTACTTTATCTAATTTAAGCATAACATAATAATTCAACAGTGATAGATATATTAAAAACAGGGAACCAAGTCCCAACACGTGCCAACTCCCATAGACCGCAGGGTCAAGAGTCATGAGCCTCTAATGAACATAAGTGTATAATGGTTTACAAGATACCAAGTGCGAAAGGAAATATCAATACAGAATCAAAAGACAGTAAGAAGGAATATCGGGTCCTACGGACTCTGCAACTACCTCGAATATCCTACAGATGTCACCTCGAATAGCTACCGGATCACTGCTGAGAGGTACCTGGATCTGCACACAAGGTGCAGGGAGTAAAAGTTAGTACTGCCAGACTCAGTGGTAATGAACAGGGGTAAGACAGCATAGATAAGAAATCACAATACAGCACTATGTAAATCTGTAATCAAATACCCTGCAACAGTCTCAATATCAATAGTAACTGTACCTACAAGTATTAACACAACAGTATAACAACTATTAGATGTGGCTAAATGCAATGCAATGCATGAAATAACCGCTACGGCGCGTAGCCCGATCCAATTTGGGTACCTGTGCTCACTGTGGGGGTTCAGACTCCGGAGGGGCTCCTACAGCCCAAGCACAATATTACTGCGGCGTGCAGTCTGATCCAACATATATACCGCTGCGCCGCGCAGCCCGATCCACTACTAGTCAGCTAATTTTCAAATACAGCCCGCAGGCTCAAAAGTAGTTTTGAAAATCCTTTTTATCATTTTTCAGTTGAAAAACAGTAATACCAAGGTCCAGAGATTGGAAATAGCATGATAACAGAATATAGCTACGGAGTGGTAGTAACTAACATGTCAATATGATAAGACAATGATAACGATCCTCGCGGGATCCAATAACTGGCTCATGGCCCACAAGTATACTCAACCACCCAAGAAGGGGGTTCAACGACTCAAGAGTAGCTAATGTCACAATATATAGTATGCAACCATCCGAGAAGGAGGTTCGACGGCTCAAGAATAGCCAATGTCATAACACAGTGCCAACAAGTCGAACTAAGCCATAGTCCCCAATCACAATCGACCCCGCACTCACATGAGAGTATGTGTCTCACCGCTATACAGCGTCACAAAGTGGTATACCGGGGTTTCGAACCCGTTGGTCATCACCCACATCTATTACTCACCTCAATACAGCACGACGACTACTCCGCAATGCCCTTGCCACGAGAATCAAGCTCCGCACGCATAGAATCTGATCAAATACAGCAGAAATACAACAAATTAGGCCAATGGAACGACACCCAATCAATACAACTCGATTTACACCAAAAATGGAAAAGTTGCCAAAACCCGACTTTCGGTACTTGTCGAAAAATTACAAAAGTCACATATTCGGAATCCTCATCTCGATACGAGTCTAGGCATATAAAATTTACGAAAATCGGACTACATTTGCCCACTCAAATCGGTGTTTTTCTTCAATTTTAGGCCTAGGGCTCAAACCCACCTTTAATCTTCCATTTACAGAAAATTAACCAAGGATTTCATGTTAAAATGGTTTAATTAAGCCACAAAACTTACCTCCGACGAAACCCCGATGATTTCCCAGAAATCTCCCGTCAATACCTTCTCTTGGAACTCAAAAATGGTGTTTTGGGGTGTGAAACCCGCGACTGGTTCTGTTCTGTAATTAAACTCACTGCCAGTCAAATTTCTTCATCGCGTTCGCGACGCCTTTCATGCGAACGCGATGCCTTATTCCAGTCCTTCATCACGAATGCGACAAACAGTCACGTGTCCGTGAAGACCATTCTCCCCAGCCCGGATTTTTTTCCTCTATGCGAACGCGACATACCTTACGCGTTCGCGATGCTTTATGAATTCCTTATACGCGAACGCGACCTAAACTATCGCGAACGCGATGCTTCCTAGATTCCTCTTACGTGAACGCGACACCACCCTTCGCGAACGTGATAGTCACCTGGCCCCAGCCTACGCGAACGCGGCATATCCCTCGCGAACGCGAAGGCTTTAATTGTGCCCAGTGATCTGCAATTTACAGCAGACTTTTCATGCTCCAAAAATGCCGGATGATGGTCCGGATTCACCCCGAGGCCCCCGGGATCCCAACGCAAAACCACCAACATACTCCAAAGCACGATACGAACTTGTTCCAAGCATAAAAACACCATCCTAAACATCAAAATCACCAATTACACACGGATTCAAGCCTAAGTTTCTTCAAAACTTCCGAATTACACATTCCATCAAAAACCCGACCAAACGGCGTCCGAATGACCTGAAATTTTGCAGGCACATCCAAAATCACCTAACGGAGCTATTGGAATTGTCGGAATTCCATTCCGACCCTCGGATCAAAATCTCACCTACCGTTCGGATTTCGCCAAAATTAAATCTTAGCCAATTCAAGCCTATTTCTACATCGGACCTCTAAATTCAATTCCGATTGCTCCCCTAAGTCACAAATCACCTCCTGGAACTAACAGAATCTTCAGAATCCGATTCCGAGTCCTATTAATAAATAGTTAACTCCGGGTTGACTTTCCATATTCAAGTTTTCTTCTAAAAGGCTATATGCCTCATTTTCAATCCAATTCACTCCTAACTCACCCGATAGACTCTAACACTGATATGAAAGCATAAAACATATAATTAAAACATAATGGGGTGGTAATTATCATAACGACGGGCCGGGTCGTTATAGATTCATCCTTGTTTAACGCTAAAAATGCAAATGAGTTTGTGGATTGGATCGCTATTGACCCCAGATTTTATTTTATCTATGTTTGAAATAAACTATTAAGACACTGGATATATCAATATGGATTTCAATCGTGCTCATGACATTTGGGCTATGAGATTGGGCCCAACACTTAGCCCGATTACCTGGTGAACAATTTGGCCCATGTTAGCTTCAGGATTAATATATTCACCGCTGGGCTGATGTTGAAGCCAATACCGAGAAGTTGAATACATTTTGGGGTTTATTTTGAAACCCAAACTACTGAAGGTCCTATCTCACCAGTCAAACTATTGAGCTGAAGTTTAAAAGACATTTGTTAAATTTGGGTTGTCGATTTAGGTAGCGGGTTCATATTAAGAGGTTTTTCCCTTTTGTTTGAATCCGTACTTGAACTTGAAGCCCAAATTTCATAATGACAATCAACTAGTCCCTTTAAGGAAAGAATTAAATAGAAAATCATAGTTTTCTTTAGGATATCCTTAAAATAAATGTGGTGCACACCGTCAAACATAAATGCATCAATTGCAGGCCCTCTTTAAATTCTTATATTAAAATACATAGAATTTGGGACGTGCCGCTAAGCGAATTTTCATGGCCTCCTGCGAAGTTAATAACATGTTAGTCGCTTTAGGCGCGCTTTTTAATAATTTTACCTTCCTAATTACGGGTGTGCATTTCATGCGACCCAAATTCAAATGCCAAAACATTGAATAAGAATATACCGAGGATCCGGGTGCATTTTATGTGACGTGATCCAAAAATACATTTTTAAACGATGTTCAGTTTCTTAAAATAAAAAAATTTAAAAGCGGTAAATAATTTTAAAATCGCACTATAGGATGACATGTATAAAAATCAAATTTTAGCCATTTATAATAATTTAAGCAACCATACTAGAACCACGAGATACGGGGGTGCCTAACACCTTCCCTCGAGTCAAACAAAATTCCCTATTTAGAATTCTGGTTTGCATACTCCAACTGAGAAGTCTAAATTTTCCTCAATTTAAGAATCAAGTTAAATCAGTGACTTGGGAAACCAAAAGCCAATCCTTTCCCAAGTGGTAACTCTAAACAAATAAATAATCCCATTTCGAATAATGTATCTTTAATTGAAAAAACTCCCTTATACTTTATCCTTCGGGGTATATGTGTAAAAAAGGAGGTGTGACACATGGATTTGATGAACTGGGTGTTTAAGACTTATATGGATTCCTTTGTGATTATGTTTATTGATGATACCTTGATCAACACCCACAATCGAAAAGAGCATGAGTAGCATCTTTGGATCGTACTTCAGACTTTGAGAGACAGCCGGTTATATGCTAAGTTTTCCAAGTGTTAGTTCCGGTTAGATTCAGTCACTTTCTTAGGGCACCTTGTATTAGCGGAGGGGATTCAGGTTGATCCTAAGAAGATTGAGGCACTTCAGAACTAGCCTAAACCCACTTCAACTATAGAGATCCGAAGTGTTTTGGGATTGGCAGGCTATTACCATCAGTTTGTGTAGGGGGTTTCATCCATATCAGCCCTGTTAACTAACTTGACCCAAAAGGGTTCCCCGTTCAGATGGTCAAACGAGTGTGAGCTAAGCTTTCAAAAGCTCAAGAATACTTTGACTACGATGCTAGTATTGGTGTTGCCTAAAAGTTGTGGATCTTATATGGTATATTGTAATGCATCTCTATTGGGCTTGGTACATTATTGATGTTGGGCAGCAAGGTGATTGCAAACGCATCGCGGCAGCTTAAGGTTCATAAGAAGAATAACAATTTTCATGACTTAGAGTTAGCAGCTATTGTTCATGCGCTGAAGTTAGGAGGCATTATCTTTATGGTGTCCCGTGTAAGGTATTCGCGGATCATCAAAGCTTGCAGTCAAGCAAAAGGAGCTCAATTTGAGGCAGAGAAGGTGGTTGGAGTTATTTAAAGACTATGATATCACCATCTTGTATCACCCCGGGAAGACCAATATGGTGGCCAATTCCATGAGTAGAAAGTCAGTAAGTATGGGTAGCCTTACATACATTCCTGTCGGTAAGAGGCCGCTTGCATTAGATGTTCAGGCTTTGGCAAACCAGTTCGTGAGGTTGGATATTTCTGAGCCCTATCGTCTTCTAGCTTGTACTGTCGCTCGGTCTTCATTGTTTGAATGCATTAGGGAGTGGCAGTATGATGACCCTTATTTTCTTGTCCTTAGGGACACCGTGCAACATATAAATGCCAAGCAGCTTACGGTTGTAGATGATGGAATTTTTAGAATGTAAGGTCGTCTTTGTGTGCCTAATGTGGATGGACTTTGGGAGTTTATTCTAGAGAAGGCCCACAGTTCTTGGTATTTTATTCATCCGGGCGCTGCCAAAATGTATTAGGACTTGCGGCAGCATTACTGGTGGAGGATGATGAAGAAGGACATAGTTTAATATATATCTTGGTGTCTAAATTGTCATCAAGTAAACTATGAGTATTAGAGACCTGGTGGTTAGCTTTAGAAGATAGAGATTCCTGAATGGAAGTGGGACTGTATCACCATGGATTTCATTGTTAGACTCCCATGGACTTAGAAAAAGTTCGATGCAGATTGAGTCATTGTGGATAGGCTGACCAAGTCAGCACCATTTCATTCATGTGGCAGTTACCTATTCTTCAGAGCGGTTGGCACAAATTTATATCCGCAAGATCGTTCATTTCCACGGTGTGCTGGTATATATCATTTCTGATCGAGGTATGAAGTTCACCTCGCATTTCTGGAAGTCAGTACACTGTGAGTTGGGCACGCAGGTAAAGTTGAGCATATCATTTCGTCCTCAGATGGACGGATAGTCCAAGCGCACCATTCAAATATTGGAGGAATTTCTCTGCACTTGTGTTATTAACTTCGGAGGCTCTTGGGATAAGTTCTTGCCATTTGCGGAGTTTTCCTACAACAACAGCTACAGTCGAGCATTGAGATGGCTCCCTGTGAGGCATTATATGGTAGGCGGTGCCGATCGCGAGTTGGATGGTTTTATGCTGGGGAAGGCTCGATTATTAGGTATAGATTTGGTACAGGATACCTGGGATAAGGTCAGGATCATTCAGGATCGATTTCGCTCAGCTCAGTCCAGGCAAAAGAGTTATGCCGACCATATGGTTCGTGATGTTGCATTCATTGTCAGAGTGGGAGAGTTTCTCTGGGTATCACTCATGAAGGGTGTAATGTGGTTTGGAAAGAAGGACAAGTTGAGCTATCACGACCACAAATACCCCAGTCATGATGGTGCCTATCACATTACTAGACAAGGCAATCTAACAAGTAACCACAATAAATTCTTTTTATAAAACCACTTTCTAAAATGGATTAAGTCTTGAATTTTCATAAGAAATATATATTAATCACTGAAATCTTTGGAAAACAGTACAGAAATATACCAACACAGCCCAACAATCTAGTGTCACAAGTCAAGAGCCTCTAAATAAAACCCAATATGACTGACTAATAAATAATAAGTCTAAAAATGCCGAAAACTAAGATAGGAAGGAGGAAAGGAGGGTTGCGGATGCCGTACAACTACCTTGTAGTCTCTAGTAAGCTCTGAAAATTCTGGGGACCCTCACTCTGTCGCTCGGGCACTTGGATGCACACAAGGTGTAGGGAGTAACGTGAGTACACCAACTCAGTAAGTAACTAAATAAGGTCTGAGTACAGTGACGGGCAGTTAAAAAATCACATATAAGGGTATTCAATAGAGTATCAAGTCAAACTCAACGGTTTAAAAGCTAGTTATTTCATAAAAACATCAGTTTCAATTAAAATACTTTAAAATCATTTACTTAGAAATTTTCAATAGAGGATTATTATAAAAGAAGAGTGAAATCAGCAAAAATTTCATAAATGGGGACCTCGGACAAGGTATCACTCATAAATACAGCCTCTCGGGCAAGCCTCTCAGGCACTCATGACTCACCTCTCGTCACACAGTACACACACTCATCACTTCAGCTCAATAATATCTCATAATTGTAATAATCATATAACTGATGCGGTGTGCAGCCCGATCCATACTTTCTAGTCGACTATGCTCACTAGGGATATACAGACTCCGAAAGCGCTCCTACAGCCCAAACGTCACACTACTGCAGCGTGCAACCCGATCTGTATAGTATAGTACTGCGGCATGCAGCTCGATCCATATATATATATATATATATATATATATATATATATATATATATATATATATATATATATATATATATATATATATAATCTTCAACATTAGGTCCTCAACCTCTCTCAGTTATTAACCTCACAGCCATTCGGGCATATCAGTGGAAATCAGGAAACTCAGCCTAACCTGATTTCACATTTTAAGAAGTAGAGTTATAAAACCAGATTTAAACAATAAATAAGTAATGCATGACTGAGGATATTCTTTCAAAACAAATAGAGTGAGAAAAAATAATAAAAATGCCCCTAATGGTCTCAACAGGTCGGCACAAGGCCCCAAACATGGCATAGAACCCAAAATATAGTATCAATCTCTAAAATATGAGATATCATAAGATTTCAAATTGAATACGCATCTTAATAGTTTCTACAAGACAGACCAAGTCACAATCCCTACGTGCACACCTACTAGCTCGTCACGTAGCATGTGCGTCACATCATTTATCAAAACAATGCAATATACCAGGGTTTTATACACTCAGCTCCAGATTTACAATGGTTAGATACCTCAAATTGGATTAAATTGTACTCTGTGATTCCCCCACCTTTTTCCTCAGCCTCAAATCGCATCGAATTTAACAAAAGTCAGAATTATGACGTCAAAATATACTAAGGGAACGAAGCCCATACGAAAATAATTAAATTACAACACAAATCACAAAATAGACCAAACCCAACCCCCGGTCCCACGTATCAGAATATAATAAAATTTACATCAATACACTCCTTATCCTCCCACGAGTTAATACATACCAAGAATACCAAAATCCGACCACAAATGGCCCCTCAAATCCCTAGATTAAGGTCTCAAGATTTCAAGCCCTAACTCCCCAATTTTAGGATTCAAATCCCCCAAATTTCATGTTATATTTGGTATAAATCACAATAGGATCAAGTATTAAGTCCATAATTCTTACCTCCAAGAAGTTCTCTTTGATTCCCTCTTCAATCTCCCTCAAGAAGCTCCAAAACCGAGTAAAAAATGGTCAACTTAGGCCAAAAATCGCGAAAATGGCTTTTAAAATATTTTTCCCATCTATTAAATTTACTTAATCGCTATCGCGGGAATACAATCACGATTTCCCAGTACAAACTCTGTTGGCCCAATTTTTACCCTATGCAATGGCGAATATACACACGCAACGACGATGCTCAGATATCCTACACCTACGCGATCGTGAACAAGGTACCGTGTTCGCAAACAACAACCTTACAACCTCATGCAATCGCAGCTCCAACTATGTGAACGGGAAGAACAACCTGGACTTCCCCTCTACAAAACCTCTACGCAATAGAGAGCTTCCTCACGCGATCACAAAGAAGGAAAACCTGCAATAGAATTGAAGCAAAATTTGCAACGTTTCAACATTCAATTTGCTCCGTTTAACCACCCGAAACACACCCGAGGCCCCCGGGACCTCAACCAAACATGCCAACCTATTCTATAACCTCATTCAAACTTTTTCCAAACTTCAGAACGATCAAAATACAAAAATCACATCGGATTCAAGACTAATAATTCCAAAAACTTTAAAATTCTGCTTTCGATCAAAAAATGTATCAAACCTCATCCGAATAACCTGGAATTTCTTGCATACGTCAAAAATGACACAAAGGACCTACTCCAACTTCCGTAATTCCATTCTGACCTTTATATCAAAATCTTACCTATCAACCGGAAAATGCCCAAATTCCAATTTCGCCAATTCAAGCCTTAATCTATACCGGACCTCCGAAACATATTCCGATCAGATCCTAAGTTCCAAATCACATCCCGAAGCTATTTGAACCATCAGAATTCACATCCTAGCCCTTTTTCACATAAGTAAACATATTGTTGACTTTTCTAACTTAAGCCTACTTAGAAGACACTAACTGGCTCAACACTTACCAAAACCTCTCCGAACCCGAACCAACAAACCCGAGAACACATAATATAGCTGAAAAGGTAATAAGAAGCATAAAAGAGGGGAAACCAGAGTGGTAACTCATGAAAGGTCCGGCCGGGTCATTACACGAGCCCTAGATACATAAGAGATTATGATATTCTTCAGAAAATAAGTGAGATTTCTTACAAGATTGAATTATCACCGAGCTTATTAGCAGTTCATTCGGTATTCCATGAGTCCATGATCCGGAAGTATCACAGTGATCTATCTCATGTGCTAGATTTCAGCTCTGTCCAGCTGGACAAGGATTTGACTTATGAGAAGGAGCTGGTGGCTATTCTAGCCTGACATGTTTTCCAGTTAAGATCAAAGAGCTATACTTCAGTACGAGTGTAGTGGAGAGGTCAGCCCGTCGAGTCAGCTACTTGGGAGTTCGAGTCGGACATACAGGGTTGATATCCGTACCTTTTCACTAGCCCATGCACTTTTCTATGTCTATCGAGGATGAACAATTATTTTAGAGGTGGAGAATATATTGACCGAATAGGTTATCTCATGTTTTAAAACTAAATTTTCTGTTATGAAGCCTTCACTATCTTATTTTAGCCTTCCTAGATTTCTATGCGAGGCCCGAGTGCATTTTCGGAAGGCTTATATGTTAAAAATAATAAAAATAATTTTTTTTGCCTTAAAAGTTAAATTGAGTTGACTTCAGTCAACGTGTTGAGAAAACAGACTCAGATCCTTATTTTGACAATCTTGGTGGATCCGTAATGTAATTTAGGACCCGTATTATATGCCTAGAATCGATTTGTGAGGTCCCTAGCTCGAGCTATAAATTTTTGTTAAAAATTGAAAGTTTGAAAGTTTAATGGTTTTTAAGAAATGAATGATGTGTGGCTTTGTTGATATAGGGTCCGTATATTAGAGCTCGGTACAGGTCTATTATAATATTTATGACTTGTCTAAGAAATTTGGAGAATAACGCAGTTGGTGTGACGTGATTTAGATGCTTGATTGTGAAAATTTAAATTTTAAAGTTTCTTAAAAATTTTATTTGATTTGGTGTTTAATTTGTAGTTTTAGGTGTTATTTTGATGATCTAATCATGCGAGCAAGTTCATATGATGGATTGGAACTTGTGTGCTTGTTTGGTCTAGAGTCTCGAGTACTCGAGTCAATTTAGGATAGGCTATAGAGTGAAAATTAGACTTATAGCATTGTTGGTTCTGCAAAATCTATGACTGGTGTCTGATCTCGCATTTGCAAGAGCAGTGTTCATATTTGCGAACATTCCCCATGCTGGCAGGCTCGCAATTGTGAGAATTGTTTTTCGCATTTGTGAAGTGTACCTGGGCCAACCTTAGTTCGCATTTGCGGTCATGAGGTCTCATTTACGAAGAGCTAGTGTTCGCATATGCGGACAAATCATCGCATTTGCGAAGTAGGAGCTGGGCAAGCTGTATTGGAAAAAAACTGAATTTATATTAGAAGTGGCATGGCATAACACATGAATTGGTTAAAAGGCCAACATGTAATTGTTAATTAAGAAGAAGAACTCAGAATAGACACGAGGTGTGATTCAGATACGTATCTCCTACCTAAATGAATCATTTAGGTCAGGGGATGCTTGGAGATTCCAAAGACAAGAATTTGGAGATGGAAGATACGGAAAAAGGAAGTAAAACAGGCATGAAAAGCGGTTTTTTACACGAGTCCCGTACCAATTCAAGACATTTAAAGCCAACGGAACGAAAGACGTTAAACACATGGATTTGAAGACAAAAAGGTGTCTAAATTCATTATTAAATACTGATACGATGGAGATTTGGTATTTAATTGGAATGATGGTGTAACGGCTTATTCAATGTCATTTATTACTCATAATTGTATCATTAAAACATAGGTTTCATTCTTCTACTTAGGACCAGCTATAAAAGGAAGAAGTCTTATCATTTGTAAGGACAAAAAAATCATTGACATCATATTGGAATACAAATTTCTTTATTTCTTATTCTTATCCAAAGAAAGCTTATTATATTTTTTCGGTCTCTTGATTATCAGTAACCCGATTTTTTCTCTTATTTTCTAGTTTTAATCAAAATTCCATATTTTGGTTAAACAAATTGGTTCTGTTACCGGGAATATGATAATCTCTTCTTTCCAAGCTTGAACACTTTACTTATTGTTAACATCATGTCAAACATCAACAACAACAATAACAACAATGTTGTTGAAAAGCAGATCCCTCATGCTCAATGGGACTTGCACAATGTTAACATTGTTCATTTTCCTCAAACCTCTCCACGTCAATCTAGTACTGCATCACATGCTGTTGAGCAGGAACCTACAAAACTAGCATCACCTAAAAGAATAGTGAATGTCATCAATGAAGGAGAAGATATCTATGGAGTAACGTACACGGCCTCAAATAAGATTTCTAAAATGACGATCACGCACAGGAAACAAGTGCCCAAACCTTAGATCATGAAAGCATACATTTTGATGATGCAAATGCGGAAGGAGTAATTACTCCCCACAATGATGCATTGGTTATATCATTATTTTTACGTGACACCGAGGTAAAACGAGTCTTGATTAATCAAGGAAGTTCTGCAAATATCATTCTACTAAGGGTGTTGCGTGAAATGCAAGTTGAAGATAAAATGACACCAAAAGCACATACATTGTCAAGCTTCGACAATTCGAGCGTAGTAACTAGAGGAGAGGTAATTCTAACAACTTATGCTGCAGGTGTATTTAACGAAACTAAATTTCAGGTCGTAGTGATAGAAATGGCCTAAAACATAATTATGGGAAGACCATGGATCTATAATATGGACGATGTCCCATCAACTTTACATCAAGTTATCAAATTTCCGTCACCTTGGGGGATATGCCAGATTTGAGGGGATCAACAAATACCCAGGAGTATCAATGTTGTGACAGATATGAGCATCATAGATAAAGAAAAATAGCTATTACTAGAAACAGTTGGAGGCGTCAGCAATCAAACTACAATTGAGAAAATAGATTTAGAATCGAGACGTGATGTAGTTCAGGAACCTGAAGAGAATGAGAACATTAAAACAACAATAGAGGAACTCGAAGCGGTGGTGTTATTTGAGCAGTGGCGTGAAAGGAAAGTTTACATAGGAGCTAATATAAAGCCAACATGCGAGGTATGTTGATCGAATTTTTAAAAGCTAATATGGACTTTCTTGCTTGGTCCCATGCTGATATGACAGGTATACCACCAGATGTGATGACTCATAAACTCAATGAGGACCCGTCTTTTATTCCAATCAAGAAGAAGAAAAGAAAGTGGGCGACTTTCAGAAATCAAGTAATTCAAGATGAGGTTCAAAAATTGCTAAAAAAATTGGATCAATCCACGAGGTAAAATATCATGATTGGTTAGCCAACACGGTAGTCGTACCTAAGAAGAACGGTAAGTGGTGAGTTTTTGTAGATTATACAGATCTAAATAAAGATTGCCCGAAAGATTCTTTCCCTTTACCCCATATAGATCAAATGATAAATGCAACTGCAAAACGGAACGTCCTTAAATTCCGTGCCTAGGGTTATATCAATCTGATGGAAATAAACACGGGTTAATAATGACCTAAATTGTATCTTTTGCAATTGTTGGCGATTCCTAAGGCTTATACATCAAATAGAGCTCGGATTCAAAAACTCGGGGGTGAATGGGTAATCGTATTTTTGGTACGAAATCAAGTTTGGACCAACCAAGCCCGGTAGTTGACATTTTTAATAATGACCTAAATTGTATCTTTTGCAATTGTTGGTGATTCCTAAGGCTTATTTTGAATCGTTTAGTTAGTAATTTGCTAGATATTGTTGGTTCTAGGGCTTGTTAGAAAGGAAAACTTATGGTTGAGCTTTGTGTGGTCTTTGGAGCAAGGTAAGTATTGTGTCTAAACTTGACTTGAGGGAATTAGAAACCCTCAAACTATGTGCTTTGCGAATTTCATGTGAGTGACATATATGTAAGGTGACGAGTGCCTATACGCCACCAGATTATCTGCTTGCCTTGATTTTCCGTTTTTCCTTAATTTTTTCCTTCCATGTCCTAACTGTTATATGTTCTAAATACTTTTCATGCTTAATTGTTATTTGTTATTCAAAATCATATCATGTTAACGATGTTAGTTCTTCCATAGTTTCATGATTTCTTGCTATTTGCTTAAATTGACTTGCTTGCACCTTCTAATTGCCAATTGCTGGATTGGTCTCGCTGTGTAGTATTACTCGTGTAGATTTCTTTATCGCACAAGCTCCCTTTTGGTTTAGTTTGTTATTTATTATCGTACAGGATTTGTGGTGGAACTATTAATTTGATTATTATTTGAGTATTTGTTACTGATATGGTGGGATCCGGTTGCATGCCGTAACATGTGTAATACGGATGGATTTATATGGCAGAACAATGGTAAATATGTTCTATATGTTGGATCGGGTTGCATGCTGCAACACATTGAATAAGAGTGGATCGATATGGCACAATAAGGGTAAACTATGACTCTGATATTGAACATATGGTGGGATTGGATTCCACATCACAACATATTATATATACATATGTAATGACCCAGCCGGTTGTTTTCGAAATTTACGCCCCGATCCCCAATTAATTGCTTTCCCTAAGTTCATTTTTGCTGTTTTTATTTCCCGGGATGTTCGGTTCTAGAATTTGGGGTATTTTGGGACACTTAGTCCCTAAATGAGAGCTTAATAGTTGAAAATTGGCCCGTATTAGGAACAGTGTTAAGACGACCTTGGAATGGAAATTTGGTGGTTCCGTTAGCTCTGTTAGGTGATTTTGGGGTCAGGAGCGTGTTCGGAATGCATTTTGGAGGTCCGTAGCTCATTTAGGCTTGAAACGCCGAAGTTTGAAATTTTTGAAAATCCGGTTGATAGCTAAGATTTTGATCCAGGGGACGGAATGGAATTTCGATAGTTTTAGTAGCTTTGTTAGGTGATTTTGGATTTGTCTGCAAATTTTCAGGTCATTCGGACATCGTTTGGTTGAATTTTTGATGGAATATAGGTTTCGAAAGTTTTGATTGAAACTTAGGCTTGAATTCGCCTTGATTTGATGGTTTTTGTGTTTAATGATGTGTTTTTATGATTGGAACAAATTTGTATCGTGATTTGGAGTAGGTTCGTGGTTTTGGTTGAGGCCCCAGGGGCCTTGGGGGTGTTTCCGGTGGTTAAACGGACCATTTTGAGTTGAAGAACACAGCTGAATTGTTGTCATAACTGTTGCAGACATTTACTCTATGTGATCGCATAGGTTCTCCTGCGATCGCATAGAGTCTAGTGAGGAGTCCAAAATTTTCCTCTATGTGATCGTATTGTCCTGTCCGCGATCGCATATGTTTATTTTCCTCTTCAACGCGATCGCATTACTTGTCTGCGATCGCATAGTGTATTTTGAGTCTGAGCCTCAAGGTTCCCTTTTCTTCTATGCGATCGCATTGAGCATCATGCGATCGCAGTGTACAAATTTCTAGTCTTCTGCAATGGCAAACCTGAGGCTGCGATTGCATAACACATTTTCCAGGCCTTCAAATTTTACTCTACGCGATCGTAATACCTTGAATGCGATTGCATTGAAAAATAGACCTGGGCAGAATATAACATTTCAAAATGAGGGTTCCTCCATTTTTACTCAAATTCAATCTAGGGAGCTCGGTTTTGGGGGATTTTTCGAGGGTTTTTCAGAGGCAATTATTGGGTAACGATTTCTTACCCCCTTATGATTATTATTCACTAATCTAAACTCGAACTTCCTTTAATTTCAGATTTTGGATGAAACTTGGGGTAAATTTCTTAGAACTAATTTTGATGATTTGAAGGGGCAAACGAACTCCGATTTTGATAAATTTTATATAGTTAGACTCATGAGAGTACGAGGGTTCTGAAAACGTATAAATATTTTGATTCTGAGCTGATGGATGGAGGGGTAATTTGCTCATTATACCCATTTTCACGCTGAAGCTTTAATTTTAACAGTGTAATTAGTTACTTGCGATGTTATTTAGACTATGTAATTAGTTTGAATAGATTTGGGCCACTCGGAGTCAGATACTCGTGGCAAGGGCATTATTTCTTAGCGATTTTGTACCAGGATCGAGGTAAATGGCTTGTCTAACCTTGTGTGGGGGACCTTTCCACTTAGAATATATTTTGTGTTGATTTAAATGCCTTGAACGAGAGATGATGGGCGTGTACTTGTGCAAATTATTGGAAATCCACTTTACTTGAATTTCTCAAATTGTGTTATCTCTGCTATTTGACTGTGTTAAATTGAAGACTTATCAGTGTTAGTTAAATGAGTATGATTAGACAGGATTAACTGCATAATGCTTATTTGCCTTAATTAAGATTATGTGGAACATGTTGAGACTGAATTTACTTGTTATTGGTAGTAGTGTATTCCATTTTCTCTGTGTATTCGCCTTGTTTGATTGTGTTTGTTCTATGGACTGCGGGTTCAATTCTCGGAGTTCCAAATGGACTGCTGGTTCAAGTCCCGGAGATCCTAGTTACTGATAAATTGACTGCGGGTTCATGTCCCGGAGATTCTGGTTACTGATAAATGGACCGCGAGTTCAAGTCTCGGAGATCCTGGTTACTGATAAATGGACTGTGGGATCAAGTCCCGAAGATCCTGGTTATGAGAAATGGACTACAGGTTCAAGTCCCGGAGATCCTGGTTACTGATATAAATGGATTGCAGGTTCAATTCCCGGAGATCCTGTGTTACTGAGTTAAATGGAATGCGGGTTCAATTCCCGGAGATCCTATGCTATTGATTCTGTACTTGTTGTGTTAATTTCCTTGTTAGTTTAACTGTAGATGATTTGTAGTTTCTACCTTCTTTTGTTGTTATTTCATATTTATTCCTGCTTTACACTATTTGATATATTATTATTATTATTCTTGGTAGGGTCCTGACATTCCTCGTCACTACTCCATCGAGGTTAGGCTTGGCACTTACTGAGTACTGTCGTGGTGTACTCATGCTACTATTCTGCACACTTTTTATTGTGTAGATCCAGGTCCATCTGATCAGGCACTTTACCAGTGATCGAGGAGATATATCAAGAGACTGGAGGTATGCATCTACTGCGTTCACAGATTCAGAGAGTTGACTCTAGTTATTTCCTTTTTGTTTCGGTTGTATAGACATTCTTGGTGGATAGAGCCACAGTTTTACTCTTTTTAGCCTATGTTTGCCCGTGAGTTTCCGGGTCTTGGTGGTTATATATTCTAGAAACCTTGGTAAAGTGTATGTACCGAGCGGAACCTATTACATTTTTCTATGTTATTCCGCTGTTAATTTGAGTTTTTTGTGAAAGTTGTAAATTCCGCAATTATGTTAGGCTTACCTAGTTGCAAAGACTGGGTGCGGTCATGACAGGTTCATGATTGGTAAACTAGGGTCATGTCAAGTTGGTATCAGAGCCCTAGGTTTATAGGAGTCGCGGGACACATGCTTGTTATTTAGAGTCTCGTTGATCGATATGGAGATGTCCGTATTTATCTACGTGGGGCTATGTAACTATTTAGGAAAAATCCTCATTTCTTTGAATTCCTTGTCGTGCAGTATCTTGACACCAAATCTAAACTTTTGTCATCCATTCTCTCCCAAATGGTGAGGACACGTTCTACTCGAGATGATCAGGCATTTGTGCCCCCTACTATAGCCGTTAGAGGCTGGGGTCGAGGTAGAGGTTGAGGACGCACACGTGGTGCAACGAGAGCACCTGCGCAAGCTACCACCGAGGTATCACCAACAGGTCCAACCGGAGCTCAGACACCTGACACGCCTACAACTACTACTACTCCAGTCCTTCAAGAGACTTTGGCAGAGTTCATGAGCATGTTTGCTACATTGATTCAGGTCGGATTGATTCAGGTTGTACCGAATACTACACAGATCGGGGGAGGGACCCAGACTCCCGCCACCCCACTCCAGATCAGCGAGCTCCCATTGGTGAGGTTTGAGGTGTCATGGCGACCAAGCCTATGATCCCAGTTCAGCGGGTAGTGATGGCCTCTCACCGAGTAGAGGACAGGTGGGTTCCAGAGGGAGAGTATTGAAGAGTAAGTAAACCTCGCGGACTGGGGAGGTATAATGGTCCTTATATCGGAGGCAGGATGCGTCATGGTAGAGGTTTTGCGGGTCATCCATCTTAGTTTGCATCTTAGAGTTCCCACAGAGTTTCAGGTATTCTGGGGTCTTGGAGCACCGGTACTGCACAGTTCCCACCGGCGCGCTCTCTTAGAGTTTGTTTTGAGTGTGGAGACAACCGTCATATGGTGAGGGGTTGCCCTAGACTTGGTAGGGGTGCACCTCCACAGACTTCACAGCCTCAACATGCTCCACAGGGGCAGCAGGCCATTGTTCCAGCTCCAGTTTCCACCCCACCTACCTATTCCGAGAATGTTGCCTCTGATTCTGTCGACACAGGTATTGTCATGGTTTGTTACTAAAGTATATCGGTTCTATTCGATCTAATTATCATGGTTTGTTACTAAAGTGTATCGGTTCTATTCGATCTTGGTTCTACTTTTTCATATGTGTCCTCTTATTTTGCTTCACATCTATGTGTGCCCCGAGATTCTTTGAATTCCCCCATTTATGTTTCTACTCCGGTGGGAGATTCTTTGGTTGTGGACCGTGTGTATCGGTCGTGTTTGGTCACTATTTGTGGTTTTAAGACCAGGGATGACTTTTTATTGCTTGGTATGGTTGACTTCGACATTATTCTAGGCATGGACTGGTTGTCGCCCCATCAAGCTATTCTTGATTGTCACTCTAAGACCGTCACACTGGCTATGCCAGGCATTCCACGTATTGAGTGGAGTGGAGCTCTAGATCACACACCCAGCCATCCCTCAATACGTGGAATGCTCTAGCTTATATGAGGGACGTTAGTGTTGACACCCCTTCTATTGATTCATTCCCAATGGTACGATATTTCTCTGATGTGTTTCCAGCTGATCTCCAGGGCATGCTGCCCGACAGAGATATTGATTTTGGTATTGATTTGTTGCCGGGCACTCAGCCCATTTCTATTCCTCCATACTGCATGGCTCCTTCTGAGTTGACGGAGTTGAAGGATCAATTACAAGAGTTGTTGGGTAAGGGTTTCAGTCGACCCAATGTTTTGCCTTGGGGTGCTCATGTGCTGTTTGTGAAGAAGAAGGACGGTTCTATGCGTATATGCATTTGACTATCGCCAATTGAACAAAGTTACAGTGAAGAACCGGTATCTTTTGCCACGTACTAATGACTTATTTGATCAGCTGCAGGGCACATGGGTGTTCTCTAAGATTGATTTGCGCTCTGGTTATCATTAGCTGAAGATTTAGGAGCCAGATATCCTGAAGACTGCCTTCAGGACTCGGTATGGTCATTACCATCTCCTTGTTATGTCTTTTGGGCTGACCAATGCTCCAGCAGCTTTCATGTATATTATGCACAGTGGATTCAGGCCATATCTTGACTCGTTCGTGATTGTTTTCATTGATGATATTTTGGTATATTCCCGGAGTCGGGAAGAGCATGGGCAACACCTGAGGATAGTGCTTAGACTCCGAGGGAGAAGCCATTATATGCAAAGTTCTCTAAATGTGAGTTTTGGGTGGGTTCAGTGGCATTTTTAGGCCACATGGTGTCGAGCTAGGGTATTCGAGTGGATCCAAAGAAGGTGGAGGTTGTGCAGGGTTGGCCTAGGCCCTCCTCAGCTACTGAGATTTGTAGTTTCCTTGTTTTGGCAGGTTATTACCGTCGCTTTGTGGATGGGGTTCTATTCGATCGCAGCACCTAGGACCAGATTGACCCAAAAGGATTCCCATTTTCAGTGGACAGAGGAGAGTGAGGAGAGCTTCCAAAAGCTCAAGACAGCTTTGACTTCGGCCCCTATCTTGATGTTGCCTACCGATTTGGGGTCCTATACAGTTTATTGTGATGCCTCATGAGTTGGACTTGGAGCAGTATTGATGCAGGACGGTAGGGTAATTGCCTACGTATCCCGACAGCTGAAGGTGCATGAAAAGAACTACCCTATCCACGATCTTGAGTTAGCTGCCATTGTTCACGCCTCGAAGATCTGGCGTCATTACTTGTATGGGGTTCCTTGTGAGATTTACACTGATCATCGGTGTTTGCAGCAGTTTCTTAAGAAGAAGGACCTGAATATGTGTCAGAGGAGATGGTTAGAGTTGTTAAAGGACTATGATATTACTATTCTTTATCACCCGGGCAAGGCCAATGTGGTTGTCGATGCCTTGATCTGCCACAAGTTCGGCCTATCTACCAGCCTCAGAGAGATCTATGGCGATGAATGTTCAGGCCTTGGCCAGACAGTTTGTTAGATTGGATCTATCAGAGCCCAACCGGGTTCTATCCTGTGTGGATTCTCGGTCTTCTCTATTTCATCGCATCAGGGAGCGACAGTTTGATGACCCCCATTTGCTTGTTCTTCAGGATATAGTTCGGCGTGGTGATGCTCGAGATGTTACCATCGAGGATGATGTGGTGATGAGGATGCAGTGGCATATTTGTGTGCCCAATGTGGATGATCTTCGAGAGTTGATTCTAGATGAGGCCTATAGCTCGCGGTATTCCATCCATCCGGGTGACACGAAGATGTATGAACACTTGAGGTAGCACTATTGGTAGAGGCGGATAAAGAAGGATAAAGTTGATTATGTTTCTAGGTGCCTCAACTGCCAGCAGGTGAAGTATGAGCATCAGCGTCCAGGTGTGTTGCTACAACAGATTGAGATCCCAAAGTGGAAGTGGGAGCACATCACCGTGGACTTCGTATCTGGACTTCCACGGACTATGAGGAAGTTTGATTCTATTTGGATCATTGTGGATCGGCTGACCAAGTCCGCCCATTTCATACCTGTGTGCACTACTTACTCATCAGAGCGGTTGGCGAAGCTCTATATCAGAGAGATAGTCCGGTTGCATGGTATTCTAGTTTCCATCATTTGAGATAGAGGCACTCAGTTTACTTTGCGGTTCTGGAGAGCCGTGCAGCAGGAGTTAGGTACTCAGGTGGAGCTGAGCACAACATTTCACCCCAGACGGATGGACAGTATGAGCACACTATTCAGATTTTGGAGGATATGCTCCGTGCGTGCGTGATTGAGTTTGGAGGTTCATGGGATCACTTCTTGCCACTGGCGGAGTTTGCTTATAACAACAGCTATCAGTCCATCATTCAGATGGCGCCGTATGAGGCCCTATATGGTTGGAGGTACAGGTCCCTGATAGGTTGGTTCAAGCCGGGCGAGGCCAGGTTGTTAGGTATAGAGATGGTTCAGAATGCGATGGGCAAGGTCAAGGTGATTCAGGATAGACTCTATGTAGCCCAGTCCAGACATAAGAGTTATGCGAACATGAAGATTCGCGATGTGGCATTTATGGTTGGCGATCAGGTTCTACTTCGGGTCTCGCCCATGAATGGCGTCCTGAGATTTGGGAAGAATGGGAAGTGGAGTCCGAGATTTATTGGGCCTTATGAGATTTTGAGGCGAGTTGGGGAGGTTGCATATGAGCTTGCCTTACCTCCCAGCCTAGCTGGAGTCCATCTGGTATTTCATGTTTCTATGCTCTAGAGATATCATAGTGACCCGTCGCACGTATTGGATTTTATTTTAGTCCAACTGGACAAGGATATATCTTATGTTGAGGAGCCAGTGGCCATTTTAGACAAACAAATCAGAAAGTTTATGTCAAAGAACATCACTTCGGTGAAGGTCCAGTGGCGGGGTCAGCCGGCTGAGAAGGCGACTTGGGAGATCAAGCAGGATATGTGCAACCAGTACCCTCATCTTTTTACTACCCCAAGTATGTTTTTTGTGCTCGTTCAAGGACGAACGAATGTTTAAGTGTGAGAGGATGTAACGACCTAGCCGGTGGTTTCTTAAATTTACGCCTCAATCCCCAATTAACTGCTTTCCCTAGGTTCATTTTTGCTATTTTGGTTTGCCAGGATGTTAGGTTCTAGAATTTGGGGTGTTTGGGAAACTTAATCCCTAAATGAGAGCTTGATAGTTGAAAAATGACCCATATTCGGAACAGTATTAAGAAGAACTCAGAATGGAAATCTGGTGGTTCCATTAGCTATGTTAAGTGATTTCGTGGTCGGGAGCATATTCGGAATGTAATTTGGAGGTCCGTAGCTTATTTAGGCTTGAAATGCCGAAGTTTGAAATTTTTGAAAATGAGGTTGATAGGTGAGATTTTGATTCGCGGGTCGGAATGGAATTCCAATAGTTTCAGTAGCTTTGCTAGGTGATTTTCGATATGTCTGCAAATTTTGAGGTCATTCGGATATCGTTTGTTCGGGTTTTTTGATGGAATATAGGTTTCGGAAGTTTTGGTTGAAACTTAGGCTTGAATCCGCCTTGATTTGATGATTTTCATGTTTAAGGATATGTTTTTATGATTGGAACACATTCGTATCATGTTTTGGAGTAGGTAGGTGGTTTTCGTTGAGGTCTCAGGTCCTCGGGGGTGTTTCCGGGGGTCAACGGACCATTTTGAGTTGAAGAACACAACTGAATTGTTGTCATAACTGTTGCAGACATTTACTCTGTTGGATCGCATAGGTTCCCCTGCGATCGCATAGAGTCTAGTGAGGAGTCCAAAATTTTCCTCTATGCGATCGCATTGTCCTGTCCGCGATCGCATAGGTCTATTTCCCTCTTCAATAGGATCACATTACTTGTCCACGATCGCAAAGTGTATTTTGAGTCTGAGCCTCAGGGGTCCCTTTTCTTCTATGCGATCGCATTGAGCTTCATGCGATCGCAGTGTACAAATTTATAACCTTCTGCGATCGCAAGCCTTAGGCTGCGATCGCATAGCACATTTTCCAGGCCTTGCAATACCTTGAATCCGATCGCATTAAACAATAGACCTGGGCAGAATATAACATTTCAAAATGAGGGTTCCTCCATTTTTACTCAAACTCAAGCTAGGGAGCTCGATTTTGGGGGATTTTTTGAGGGTTTTACATAGGCAATTGTTCGGTAACGATTTCTTACTCCCTTATGATTATTATTCACTAATCTAAACTCAAACCCTTCCTTTAATTTTAGATTTTGGATGAAACTTGGGGTAAATTTTTTAGAACAAATTTTGATGATTTGAAGTGGCAAACGAACTCCGATTTTGAAAATTTTTTTATAGTTAGGCTCGTGAGAGTACGAGGGTTCTAGAACGTAAAAATATTTCGATTCCGAGCCGATAGCTGGAGGGGTATTTTGGTCATTTTACCAATTTTTGCGTCGAAGCTTTAATTTTAATAGTGTAATTAGTTACTTGCAATGTTATTTACACTATGTAATTGGTTTGAATAGATTTGGGCCACTCAGAGTCGGATACTCGTGGCAAGGGCATTATTTCTTAGCGATTTTGTACCGGGATCAAGGTAAGTGACTTGTCTAACCTTGTATGGGGGACCTTTTCCCTTAGGATATATTATGTGTTGATTTAAATGCCTTGAATGCGAGGTGACGAGCGTGTACTTGTGAAAATTGTTGGAAATTCACTTTTCTTGAATTTCTCAAATTGTGTTATCTTTGTTATTTGACTATGTTAAATGCAAGACTTATCCTGTATTAGTTAAAGGAGAATGATTAGATAAGATTAACATCCTAAATGTTTATTTTCCTTAATTGAGATTACGTGGAACATGTTGAGATTGAATTTACTTGTTATTCGTAGTAGTTTATTCCATTTTCTCTATATATTCTCCTTGTTTGATAGTGTTTGTTCTGTGGACTGCGAGTTCAATTCCCGGAGTTCCTAATGGACTGAGGGTTCAAGTCCTGGGGATCCTGGTTACTGATAAACGGACTGCGGGTTCAAGTCCTGGAGATCCTGGTTACTAATAAATGGACTGCAGGATCAAGTCCCGGAGATCCTAGTTACTGATAAATAGACTGCGGGTTCAAGTCTCGGAGATCCTGGTTACTGATAAATGGACTGCGGGTTCAAGTCCCAGAGATCCTGGTTACTGATATAAATGGACTGCGGGTTCAATTCCTGGAGATCCTATGTTTCTAAGTTAAATGGACTGCAGGTTCAATTCCCGTAGATCCTGAGCTATTGAGTCTGTACTTGTTGTGTTAATTTTTCCTTGTTAGTTTAACTGTAGATGATTTGTAGTTTCTACCTTCTTTTGCTGTTATTTCAGATTTATTCCTGCTTTATACTATTCGATATTTTATTATTATTCTTCTCGGTAGGGCCCTCACCTTCCTCATCACTACTCCGTCGAGGTTAGGCTTGGCACTTACTGAGTACCGCTGTGATGTACTCATGCTAATCTTATGCACACTGTTTGTTGTGCAGATCCAGGTCCACCTGATCAGGCACATTACCAGTGAGCGAGGAGATATATAAAGAGACTAAAGGTATGCATCTGTTGCGTTCGCAGATACGAAGAGTCTTCTTCTGTTCTTCCCTAGTGACTCTAGTTATTTCCTATTTGTTTTGGTTGTATAGATATTCTTGGTGCATACAGCCACAGTTTTACTCTCTTTAGCCTATGTTTTCCCGTGAGTTTTCGAGTCTTGGTGGTTATATATTCTAGAAACCTTGGTAAAGTGTATATGCCGAGCGGCACCTATTACATTTTTCTATGTTATTCCGCTGTTAATTTTAGTTGTTCGTGAAAGTTGTAAATTCCGCAATTGTGTTAGGCTTATCTAGTTGCGAAGACTGGGTGCCATCATGGCAGGTTCGTGACAACACACACACACACACACACATATATATATATATATATATAATGCAATTACGATGAAATAAAGAAGGATTATGCATTTTTTGGTGGGTTCAGATTGCGCGCCGCAACAACCTATATGTTTCAATTTCTTGAGTTGTGTGGGTTTTCGGCGTTTTTATTTGAAATGTTAAAGACTGGTAAATATGAACGATGCTAGTTTATTCTTGAGGTTGTGGTTCTTAATCTCAGTTGACTATCATTATATATATATATATATATATTGCATACAGGTTGTAATGTAGGTGACCTGCCTTAGCCTCATCACTAATTCGTCGGGGTTGTACTCGGCACTTACTAATACATGGGGTCGGTTGCATTGACACTATACTCTGCACACTGTGCATATTTTGGAATTGGTCCCAGTGGCGGTTATTAGCGTGCTCGGATTGGACAGTTGCAGAGACTTAAGGTGCGGCTGTTTAGAGCCCGTAGCTCCGGGAGTCCCTTTTTTCCTCTTTCTACTTAGCTGTGGATTTTCATTCAAATAGAGTTGTATTTATTTCAGACCCTTGTATGTATTACTTTAGAAGCTCGTGCACTTGTGACACAAGGTTCAGGGATTTTACACCAGATGTTTACAGTTTTTGCTTTCGCATTCATATTTTGGATTATTGCAGTTGAATCAGTTTATCTTCATTAATTAATTTTAGAATGTTAAAAAGGATAAATTGATCTAACATTGGCTTTCTTAGCAAGTAAAATATTAGGCGCCATCACGGTCCTAACGGTGGGAATTTTGGGTTGTGACATGCAACTAGGGTTAAAACTAAACTTGAGAATAAGTAGTGAGGTTGGTTTTTTGGTGATGGGTAGGGGTCTTCATGGTTCAACTTGGATCAATTTTTTTTGTAATAAGAAAGAAAATAAGTGAGTTGATTTGTCAAATATTTGGAGTAACTCGTGGGGGTGTTTGATTTTGATTTTGGAGTGAAATGAGATACATAGTCCCTAGGTTGAAAGTTTAAGTCATAAGAGTTGGCCGTAGTTTGATTTTTGTGTAGACGCCCTTGGAATGGAGTTTTTATGATTCCAATAACTCTGTATGATTATTTTAGACTTAGGAATATGACCAAATGTTGATTAGGAGGTCAATAAGTGGTTTCGATGTAAATTGGCAAAAGTTGGAAAATAAGCATGTAACGACCCGACCGGTCATTTTTGGAATTTAAGCCCCGATCCCCTATTAGTTGCTTCCCATAAGTTCATTTCTGCTATTTTCGTTTGCCGGGATGTTCGGTGTTAGGATTAGGAGTGTTTTGGGACACTTAGTCCCTAGATAGGAGCTTAAGAGTTGAAAGACGGCCCGTGTTTGGAACAATGTGAAAACAACCTCGAAATGGAAATCTGATGGTTCCATTAGCTCCATTAGGTGATTTTGGGGTTGGGAGCGTGTTCGTAACGAATTATGGGGGTTCGTCGCTTATTTACGCTTGAAATGCCAAAGTTTGACTTTTTGAAGTTACCGGTCCGATAGTGTGTTTTTTATCTGAGGGTCGGAATTTTATTCATAAAGTTTTTGTAGCTCCGTTATGTCATTTTGGACTTGTTTTCAAAATTTGGCGGCATTCCGAGTTGAATTGACAGGTTTCAATATGAGATTCAATAATTGAAGATTTGGAAGTTCCTAAGCTTGATTTTTGGTTTGATTCGTTGTTTCGATGTTCTTTTATGTGATTCGAAACATTGAGTGAGTCTGTGTTAGGTTATATGACTTGTGTGTGTGATTAAACGGGGTCTTAGGAGTCTCGGGTGATTTTCGGATAGGTTTAGGCTATGTTGCGCTTGTTTTGGATGCTTTGTCGTTGTTTCTTCAAGAAAAAATGATACCATATTGAGCAAATGACATCAAAATTTAGTTTTTTTTTTTGAACCATTAGATCCGTATCAAAATTTCGGAGCCATAGGAAAAAGAATCATCGAATTTGGACATCGTATGAGGAAGTTATGCTCATTTTCGTGTCGGGGAAATTGCTGGTTTCTGCTATGTTCGCAAATGCGAACTTTTTCATCGCATTTGCGATGCCTAGTTCGCAAATGCAACTTCTGCCAGCCCTTTTTCGATCGCAATTTCCAAGGCTTCGCAATTTCTAACCATTGGTCGCAAATGCGACATCTGAGGCCTGTTAAGTGAGGTTTTTGACGGGATTTTCACCCAATTTTCAATTTTCTCTAACCCTAAACCTCCATAGGCGATTTTCCAAAGACCCAAACTTCTCCAAATCATTGGGTAAGTATCTCTAATCCTTTTCCAACTATATTTTGTAATTATATCTTAGATTTATCAAATTCATGGGAATCTAAAGGGAAATTTGGGGAAATTTTGAAATCTTTCAAAAATGTAAAATGATAATTTGAATGACCAAATGGTTTCGGAATTAGATAATTTTTTATGGGTGAACTCGTAGCGGAAAGGGAGTTTAGTTTTTATAATTTTTTTGGGTTCCGAGGTGCCGGCCCGGGGAGTTGACTTTTTGCAAATTGTGTAAGAATCATAGTATTGTCAATTGAAATTGTTTTCTCTTGCATTGTTTGATGTATTCAAGTTGTTTTTGGCTAGATTGAGTGTGACGACCCAAAGGGTCATCACTTATTTAATTAATCATTTCGAGTTTCGAGGCCTTGAAAACCTCATTCTATGTTGCCTCGATTTACGTGCACGATCCGAGCATGTAGCCGGAAAGATTTTGTGATAGAAAATATGAATTCTATGAGAAATTTGGATAAAAAATGATATTTATATTGATATGGTTGACTTCGGTCAACATATTTGGTAAACGGATCCGGACCCGAGATTGGATGGTCCCGAGAGGTCCGTAGGAAAATATGGGACTTGGACATGCGTCCGGAGTCGAATTCCGAGGCCTAGAGCCCAAGTTATGAATTTTTATGTGAAATTGTTTTTGATGCAATTATTAAAGGAAATAAATTAATTGACCTTGGTATCGGGCTCGTATTTTGGTTCGGACGCCCGGTACAAGTCTTAAATATTATATATGTGATTTCCTGTAAAGTTTGGTGACATTTGGATGTCGTTTGAGATGTTTTGGACCTTGAGTCCCAAGTTGGAAAGTTTTGAAAACAAAAGGTATGAAAATCATGCATTTGAGGCTTGATTTGATGAAAACGAGTTGATATTGGCGATGTGATCGCACGAACAAGTTCATAATGTGTTTTTGAGGTTATGTGCATATTTGGTTTGGAGCCTCGAGGGATCGGGTGAACTTTGGATAGGCCACGAGATCAATTTTTCATGTTAGAAGTTGCTGTCAGCAACTGGTCTGCAGAGTTCGCAAATGCGAACAATAGTTCGCAAATGCGAACTCCCCACTATTCTGCAGACTTCGCAAATGTGAACAATAGTTCGCAAATGCGAACTCCCCACTATTGTGCATGTGTTCGCAAATGCGAACAATAGTTCGCAAATGCGAACTCGCCACTATTCTGCCTGTGTTCGCAAATGCGAACAATAGTTCGCAAATGCGAACTTGACCCTACTGTGCCTGTGTTCGTAAATGCGAACTATAGTTCGCAAATGCGAACTCGACACTATTCTGCCTAGGTTCGCAAATGCGAACAATAGTTCGCAAATGCGAACCTCCCCATATTTAGCCTGTGTTCGCAATTGCGAACAATAGTTCGCAAATGCGAACTTCCCAGTTTTGCCTTGGCTTCGCAAATGCGAAGAAAAGTTCGCAAATGCGAACATCCCACCCTTAGCTTATTTTTCAAACTCCAGAAATTGGTCGGGGTTCGCAATTGCGAACCCATGTTCGCAAATGTGAACACAGAGACCTGAAAAACACGAATTTCAGTCATTTCTTCACATTTTACAAAAACAAAACACCCATTTGCGATTCTTCAAGGATTTCTTCTTCATCAAAACGATTGTAAGTCACTTTTTACTTAATTCTTTCAATTCCTAACATCAATAAACATGTTTTCATAAGAAATCAATGATTTTCATGGTAGAATTCTTGTTTTTGTTAGAAAATAGGGTTTTTCATAAATTGGGGAATTGGACCTCGAATTGAGGTCCGATTTTGAAACAAATCATATATATGAACTCGTGGGGGGATGGGTAAACGGATTTTGGTCCTAACCCCGAGTTCCGACCATGTGGGCCCGGGGTTGAAATTCACTATTCATGGCAGAATGTTGTAAAAGATGTAATTGGTCTTAAGAATTAGTTTGTTGAGTAGTATTGATGATATTAAATCAATTGTGTATAGATACAATTAGATTGGAGCCAAAGTTGAAAGAAAAAGACATTTCCACGGATTGAATTGTTCATAAACACTCGAGGTAAGTGTTTGTTCTATCCTAGCTTGAGGGAATAGGAATATGTGTTATGTGTTATGTGATCGAGTGCGGTGTATGGGTTGTGGTGACGAGCATCCATACACTGGCGTCTAGTATGACCGTGAGTCGTTGGAAAATGATTATTTTGAGATATATTACGGATGAATTGTTATTGTTCTCCCTTGTTGGGACTTGTTGTGAAGATAATTATTGATTGCCCTTGATGGGGCGGTTTATGAATTACTGTTTCTTTCTTTGCCCTTAGCTGTGATTGTTATTTGGGTGAGGAAGAGTGATAATGCACGAAGGGTGATGCCGTGCCATGTTTATTTATTTATGCACGAAGGTTAATGCCGTGCCATGTTTATTTATTGATTATGCACGAAGGATCATGCCGTGCCCTGTTATTGATTATGCACGAAGGATCATGTCGTGCCCTATTATTGATTATGCACGAAGGATCATGCCGTGCCCTATTATTGATTATGCACGAAGGATCATGCCGTGCCCTGTTATTGAACCATGTACGAAGGATCATGCCGTAATATGGATGTGAGGATGAGAGTAAAAGCACGAAGGGTGATGCCGTGCAACTGCTTGCTATTTCTTGAAGTGATATTACTTGTTTTCCATTATATTTTATTTGGGTGATGCCGTGCAACTAATTGCCATTCCTTGACTGGATATTACTTGTTTTTTTCCATTATATTTTATTTGGGTGATGCCGTGCAACTAATTGCCATTCCTTGACTTGATATTACCTGTGTTTCCATTATACCTTGTTTTCCTTGTGAACTTATTAACTGTTGTTAATTGTTGAGTTCTTTGAGATATTCCTTATTGTGTTATTACTTGGTTAATTCTTGTTATTTGTGGTAATATATATATATATTCATATATTTGGGAGCGGGTGGTACGCCTACCATAAGATATGATTATTGATATATTTGGGAGCGGGTGGTACGCCTACCACAAGATATAATTACTGTGATAGTTGGGAGCGGGTGGTATGCCTACCACGAGATATGAAATGAGAGAGGAATTGAGACATGAAAGTAAGATTTATTATGTTGATTAGATTATTTTGGATATCGTGAGTTATTGAATATTATTTCAGAGTAGAGTATTTCCTTATAAATGTGTTATATATATATATATATATATATATATTGCAACTGCACAGGTGGTGTCTGGTCCTAGGCTTGTCACTACTTCGCCGGGATAGGCCAGGCACTTACCAGCACATGGGGTCGGTTGTGCTGATACTACACTTTGCGCTCTTTTTGCGCAGATACAGGTTACGGACAGCAGCAGCGGCAGCAGTAAGTAGATTGCGTGGGAGTTGATCATATTTGAGACCGAGGTAGCTTGCAGGCGTCCGCAAGCCCGGCGTCTCTCTCTTTATCTATATTATTAGCTGGAGTCTCTTTGTTCCGAGACAAACAGAATTGTGTTATATTTCTTCGGACTTTTATGTGTAGTATTCCATAGTAGTTTGTGAGTTGGTGACTCCACGTCTTGGGTAGAGGATTTCAGTATGGTTTTACCTTGTGAATTGTTATTTCCATTTCGATAAAGTATTCCGCATTTATTCAATCAAAATTGTGTTAAAAACAGGATAGTATGAATAGAGTGGCTTGCCTAGCTACCACGAGTAGGCGCCATCACGATCCCGATGTTGGGGGAAAAATCCGGGTCGTGACAAGTTGGTATCAGAGCTCTAGGTTACATAGGTCTCACCACTCACGAACAAGCTTAGTAGAGTTTGAGAGGTAGGTACGGAGACGTCTGTACTTGTCCTCCAGAGTCTATTGAGTTAGGAAAAGTCTCTTAATTGTTCTTTCTTATCGTGCGAATTCATTCTTCAAATGTTAAATTGAATTTCTACTCTTGTCTTCCCACGAATGACGAAGTCACGTACCGCTTCTTCAGCCGAACAATGGCACAGGCTGGTGATAGATCAACTATGCCTTCAAAAGTTTTACGGAGGACGGATAGGTTTCACCAAAGTCTTCGCTACCACCTTCAGCGGTGCATCTTTTGAGAACCCACGGGATCGTGCTTGACCGCTGTTATGAGGAATTACAGAACGTGGGAATAGTCGAATGCGAGGGGGTTGGTTTTACTGTGCTTCGGATGGCAGTCGGAAGTAGTGGAAAGATAATGTATTTACCACACCAGTTATGGTCCCAACGGAAGATGCAATTATATCAGGAGATCACCTAATAAATCGTGTTGGGTTTCAATGGACCTTGACGTCCGGTCGATGTGTTGGAATTGTGAAGGACAAATATGATGAGTTATTGGAATGTATATATATGGTATGGAAAGGTCCTCCAAATAATTTATACATATTTAAGGTTGGTTCTTTTCACGGGGTAAGAATCGCCCCCAGAGAATGACGAAGAGTATATGAATAAATGGGGTAGCTCAGCAGTGTTAAGTCAATATAGCAAAAGAGAAAATTGGCCGTCGATGTTTGTGACAAGCCTACGAAGAGGGCAAGCCGGCCAACGCAACGCTATCTACTAAACTCTATTTTAAGAAAATGTCCGAAGACGTCACCCCCGAGATTCTCTACAATATGTAGTATATGTGATCTGAACGGTTGTACCAGGTCACAATGACTGTGTCCGAATATATATTGCCATGAGCAATAAGTTAACTGATCCTTAAAGGAATTACTGTGAATGTGGAATATTGGAGAAATACAATTTTAGGAAAAGCACTCAGGCTACACGCTCCATTGTAGTTAATAATTATCCTACATGGCCAGCCAGATGTAGAGGTTATGATGTTAGAGGTGGAGGTGAAAATCCTAGAGGTGGAGACCCAACCATTGATATAATTTTTATGATATGAGGGAGGTCACTACACCAGATGTGGTCATCACACGTATAATTCAGATTGTTATAGACAGAATAATTTTCCCTTAATTTGATTTGGTTTTTGAAAGGAAATTTAGGCGAGTCCTTTTAACATGCTCCATTCATGAGCGAGCATCGTAATCATACTACTTAGGGAAATACTCCCGTTGAGATATTACATGAGGATAGACATCCCTATTATTAGGTGTTAGTCACTAAATATCCATGAGACTAAGAGTGACTTTATATTACTTATTACAGTATGTTTTGATATAATTCTCGGAATAACTAATTTTAATCGTTAATTGTGTGCCCTATCGGTATGAGGGTTCATTTTATGTCGTGATTATCTTTGACGGACAATTATTGAAAGGAAGAAAGAAAGGAAATGAAAAATTTCAGATTATATGATGTGCAAGTACTGTGATTCAGAGTTGAGGATGAGATCCTCCAATTTTTGGCATAATGTGAAATATTTCTGAGCCGAGCTTCAAGCTGCGGTGGATATCATATGAGGACCGGGTCCTGGTAGTAAGAGTTTATGTGTTTAAAATTCTTCTTTTATGAAATTAATATTTTCGTATTGCATTCGTAAATAAGAGTCATGCCCGTTAGGACTATTTGACAATTCTTGTATAGTTTCTATTCATATTTAGCCATTTCTATTTTGAAACCGTTGAACTTAGCCTTTGAGACGAGCACCCAGGTGTGTATAAATATGACTCAATACCTCATTCTGAGTAAAGTGGAATTTGTAGAATAAGGTATTTGATAACGGGGTTAATTGACGATGTTGTAATTTAAGAACAACTCTTATGGCCAGACTTCAGAGTCATGGATATGTGCATACGCATGAGGTGTTCGTGCCTTATTTAGACTTGTTCGTTGTAGTCTTCATTGTTTACATATTGACATACTCCTGCAGTCATGAGGAACATGTGCAACATCTCAGAGTGACTTTGCAGACTCTGAAGGATAATTAGCTATATGCCAAATTTTCGAAATGTGAGTTCTGGTTGAGTTCGGTAGCATTTCTGGGTCACATTGTATCAGTGGAAGGTATTCAGGTTGATCCGAAGAAGATTGAGGCAGTCAAGGACTGACCTAGACTAACATCAGCCACAGAGATTTGGAGTTTCTTGGGATTAGCGGGTTATTATCGGCGATGGGTTTTCATCTATTGCAACCCCACTGACCAGATTGACACAGAAAGGTGTTCAATTTGAATAGTCAGGTGAATGTGAGGCGAGCTTTCAAAAGCTCAAGACAGCCATGACTACAGCACCGGTGTTGATACTACCTACGGGTGCAGGGCCTTATACAGTTTATTGTGACGCATCTCGTACAGAGCTTGGTGCAGTGTTAATGCAGGATGGCAAGGTTATTGCCTATGCTTCGAGGCAGCTGAAGATGCATGAAAAGAATTACCGAGTGCATGATCTAGAATTTGCGGCGATTATTCACGCATTGAAGATCTGGAGGCATTATTTGTATGGTGTAGTATGTGAAGTATACACCGATCATAAGAGTCTTCAGTATTTGTTTAAACAAAAGAGTTGAATTTGAGGCAGAGAAGGTGGCTGGTATTGTAGAAAGATTATGATGTTACCTTTTTATATCATCAGGGAAAAAGCAAACGTGGTGGCTGACGCTTTGAGTAGGAAGTCAGCCAGTATGGGCAGTCTTGTTTATATTCCGGTCAGTCAGAGACCATTGGCTCTAGACGTCCAGGCATTAGCCAACCGGTTCGTGAGATTGGACATTTCTGAGCCTAGCAGAGTGTTAGCCCGCACGGTCGCTCGTTCTTCTTTATTAGAGCGTATCCGTGAGAGGCAATTTGATGATCCTCATTTGCGTGAGTTGAGAGATACAGTACCGCGGGGAGGTGCCACACAGGTAAATCTAGATGATGATGGGGTATTGAAATTGCGGGGTCGAGTTTGTGTGCCCAATGTCGAAGGGATTCGAGAGTTGATCTTAGCGGAGGCCCACAGTTCGCGGTATTCTATTCACCCAGGCGCCGCGAAGATGTACCAGGACTTACGGCAACACTATTGGTGGCGCAGAATGAAGAAAGATATTGTTGCGTATGTCGCTCGGTGTTTAAATTGTCAGTAGGTGAAATATGAGCACCAGAGACCTGGTGGTGTGTTCGAGAGGATTGAAATTCCCGAGTGGAAATGGGAGCGGATCACTATGGACTTCGTTACTGGACTTCCTTTGACTCGGAGAAAATTTGATGCTATTTGGGTCATTGTTGATAGACTGACCAAATCAGCACACTTTATTCCAATATCTGTCTCCTACTCGTCGGAGAGGTTAGCGGAGGTTTACATTAGGGAGATTGTTCGTCTCCATGGGGTGCCAGTATCTATCATCTCTGATCGGGGTACGCAGTTTACCTCGCGGTTCTGGAGAGCGGTCCAGCAGGAGTTAGGCACCCAGGTTCAGTTGAGTACAACATTTCATCCTCAAACGGATGGCCAGTCAGAGAGGACTATTCAGATTCTTGAGGACATGCTTCGAGCCTGTGTTATTGATTTCGGAGGCTCGTGGGATCAGTTTCTACCATTGGCAGAGTTCGCCTACAATAACAGTTACCAATCTAGCATCCAGATGGCCCCGTATGAGGCGTTGTATGGTAGGCGATGTCGATCACCGGTTGGATGGTTTGAACCGGGAGAGGCTCGGTTGTTGGGTACAGACTTAGTTCAGGAGGCCTTAGATAAGGTCAAGACTATTCAGGAGAGATTGCGTTCAGCTCAGTCTAGGCAAAAGACTTATGCGGATCGTAAGGTTCGAGATGTAGATTTCATGGTTGGTGAACGAGTATTGCTCCGAGTGTCGCCTATGAAGGGCGTGATGAGGTTCGGAAAGAAGGGCAAGCTCAGCCCTAGGTATATTGGCCCATTTGAGATTCTAGACAGAGTGGGAGGGGTGTCTTACAGATTAGCTTTTCCGCCTAGCTTATCAGCCGTGCATCCAGTTTTTCATGTATCTATGCTTCGGAGATACCACGGCGATCCCACACATGTGTTAGACTTCAATACTTGTCCAATTGGACAATGATCTATCTTACGAGGAGGAGCCGGTGGCTATTCTAGACCGGCAGGTACGATAGTTGAGGTCGAAGAGTTATCCTTCTGTACGTATTCAGTGGAGAGGTCAGCCTCCTGAGGCATCGACCTGGGAGTCCGAGTCTGATATGCGGAGCCGTTACCCACACTTGTTTCCTGACTCGGGTACTTCTTTCTTTTGTCCGTTCGAGGACGAACGGTTGTTTTAGAGGTGGAGATTGTGACGACCCAAAGGGTCATCACTTATTTAATTAATCATTTCGAGCTTCGAGGCCTTGAAAACCTCATTCTATGTTGCCTCGATTTACGTGCACGATCCGAGCATGTAGCCGGAAAGATTTTGTGATAGAAAATATGAATTCTATGAGAAATTTGGATAAAAAATGATATTAATATTGATATGGTTGACTTCGGTTAACATTTTTGGTAAACGGATCCGGACCCGAGATTTGATGGTCCCGAGAGGTCCGTAGGAAAATATGGGACTTGGACATGCGTCCGGAGTCGAATTCTGAGGCCTAGAGCCCAAGTTATGAATTTTTATGTGAAATTGTTTTTGATGCAATTATTAAAGGAAATAAATTAATTGACCTTGGTATCGGGCTCGTATTTTGGTTCCGACGCCCGGTACAAGTCTTAAATATTATATATGTGATTTCCTGTAAAGTTTGGTGACATTTGGATGTCGTTTGAGATGTTTTGGACCTTGAGTCCCAAGTTAGAAAGTTTTGAAAACAAAAGGTATGAAAATCATGCATTTGAGGCTTGATTTGATGAAAACGAGTTGATATTGGCGATGTGATCGCACGAACAAGTTCATAATGTGTTTTTGAGGTTATGTGCATATTTGGTTTGGAGCCCCGAGGGCTCGGGTGAACTCTGGATAGGCCACGAGATCAATTTTTCATGTTAGAAGTTGCTTTCTGCAACTGGGCTGCAGAGTTCGCAAATGCGAACTCCCCACTATTCTGCGAGTTCGCAAATGCGAACAATAGTTCGCAAATGCGAACTCCCCCTATTGTGCTGTGTTCGCAAATGCGAACAATAGTTCGCAAATGCGAACTTGACCCTATTGTGCTGTGTTCGCAAATGCGAACAATAGTTCGCAAATGCGAACTTGACCCTATTGTGCTGTGTTCGCAAATGCGAACTATAGTTCGCAAATGCGAACTCGACACTATTCTGCCTCGGGTTCGCAAATGCGAACAATAGTTCGCAAATGCGAACCTCCCCATATTTAGCTTGTGTTCGCAATTGCGAACAATAGTTCGCAAATGCGAACTTCCCAGTTTTGCCTTGGCTTCGCAAATGCAAAAAAAAGTTCGTAAATGCGAACTTCCCACCCTTAGCTTATTTTTCAAACTCCAGAAATTGGTCGGGGTTCGCAATTGCGAACCCATGTTCGCAAATGCGAACACAGAGACCTGAAAAACACGAATTTCAATCATTTCTTCACATTTTACAAAAACAAAACACCCATTTGCGATTCTTCAAGGATTTCTTCTTCATCAAAACGATTGTAAGTCACTTTTTACTTAATTCTTTCAATTCCTAACATCATTAAACATGTTTTTCATAAGAAATCAATGATTTTCATGGTATAATTCTTGTTTTTGTTAGAAAATAGGGTTTTTCATAAATTGGGGAATTGGACCTCGAATTGAGGTCCGATTTTGAAACAAATCATATATATGAACTCGTGGGGGGATGGGTAATCGGATTTTGGTCCTAACCCCGAATTCCGACCATGTGGGCCCGGGGTTGAAATTCACTATTCATGGCAGAATGTTGTAAAAGATGTAATTGGTCTTAAGAATTAGTTTGTTGAGTAGTATTGATAATATTAAATCAATTGTGTATAGATACAATTGGATTGGAGCCAAACTTGAAAGAAAAAGACATTTCCACGGATTGAATTGTTCATAAACACTCGAGGTAAGTGTTTGTTCTATCCTAGCTTGAGGGAATAGGAATATGTGTTATGTGTTATGTGATCGAGTGCGGTGTATGGGCTGTGGTGACGAGCATCCATACACTGGCGTCTAGTATGACCGTGAGTCGTTGGAAAATGATTATTTTGAGATATATTACGGATGAATTGTTATTGTTCTCCCTTGTTGGGACTTGTTGTGAAGATAATTATTGATTTCCCTTGATGGGACGGTTTATGAATTACTGTTTCTTTCTTTGCCCTTAACTGTGATTGTTAATTGGGTGAGGAAGAGTGATAATGCACGAAGGGTGATGCCGTGCCATGTTTATTTATTTATGCACGAAGGTTAATGCCGTGCCATGTTTATTTATTGATTATGCACGAAAGATCATGTCGTGCCCTATTATTGATTATGCACGAAGGATCATGTCGTGCCCTATTATTGATTATGCACGAAGGATCATGCCGTGCCCTGTTATTGAACCATGTACGAAGGATCATGCCGTACTATGGATGTGAGGATGAGAGTAAAAGCACGAAGGGTGATGCCGTGCAACTGCTTGCTATTTCTTGAAGTGATATTACTTGTTTTTCCATTATATTTTATTTGGGTGATGCTGTGCAACTAATTGCCATTCCTTGACTGGATATTACTTGTTTTTTTTCCATTATATTTTATTTGGGTGATGCCGTGCAACTAATTGCCATTCCTTGACTTGATATTACCTGTGTTTCCATTATACCTTGTTTTCCTTGTGAACTTATTAACTGTTGTTAATTGTTGAGTTCTTTGAGATATTCCTTATTGTGTTATTACTTGGTTAATTCTTGTTATTTGTGGTAATATATATATTCATATATTTGGGAGCGGGTGGTACGCCTACCACAAGATATGATTATTGATATATTTGGGAGCGGGTGGTACGCCTACCACAAGATATAATTACTCTGTGATAGTTGGGAGCGGGTGGTACGCCTACCACGAGATATGAAATGAGAGAGGAATTGAGACATGAAAGTAAGATTTATTATGTTGATTAGATTATTTTGGATATCGTGAGTTATTGAATATTATTTCAGAGTAGAGTATTTCCTTATAAATGTGTTATATATATATATATTGCAACTGCACAGGTTTATGTGGGTGTCCGGTCCTAGGCTTGTCACTACTTCGCCGGGATAGGCCAGGCACTTACCAGCACATGGGGTCGGTTGTGCTGATACTACACTCTGCGCTCTTTTTGCGCAGATACCAGGTTACGATCAGGAGCAGCAGCAGCAGTAAGTAGATTGCGTGGGAGTTGATCATGTTTGAGACCGAGGTAGCTTGCAGGCGTCCGCAGGCCCGGCGTCTCTCTCTTTATCTATATTATTAGCTGGAGTCTCTTTGTTTCGAGACAAACAGAATTGTGTTATATTTCTTCAGACTTTTATGTGTAGTATTCCATAGTAGTTTGTGAGTTGGTGACTCCACGTCTTGGGTAGAGGATTTTCGGTATGGTTTTACCTTGTGAATTGTTATTTCCATTTCGATAAAGTATTCCGCATTTATTCAATCAAAATTGTGTTAAAAACAGGATAGTATGAATACAGTGGCTTGCCTAGCTACCACGAGTAGGCGCCATCACGATCCCGATGTTGGGGGAAAAATCCGGGTCGTGACATTGAGCCAAGCATTGATCAATTGGTGAAGGAAAAGCTAAATTGAGTATTGAATAGGCCGGATTGAGGTAAATATCTTGCCTAACCTTGTGTGAGGACCTCTCCTTAGGATTTGAGTCTTCTTTGTTGATTGTAGTCCGTGTACGCTAGGTGACGAGTGCGTGCTCGAATTTAATTTTGGTAAATTATCCCTTTTAGATTCCTAGACTTGTGAAATTCACCTAGTAGGAAGATAATATAGATACAATTAAGTCCCCTGTTATTAGTTTCACCTCTACCTCTACATGTCTTGATTTATTTCTACTGTTAAACGGGCTTTTACGTGTTTAAACTAAAGACAAGTACCCTTCTATATTCATAATCCCGCCTTAACTACTCGCCTTTAATTGGAAATTCATAAATGTTATATCTCATATAATTAGTCGGTCTTAATTGCAAGAAAGATAGATATCTCATAATTAATTGATATTTCTTAAATGGTAATTATTTGATTCATATTAAATTCATTGCTATTGAATACTCCTTGATTGTAAGTTTACTGTAACCATGTGCAATTATATTAAATGTGCAACTGTTGAAGTATACGTGTAGTTGTTATGTGTTTGTTACGCCTCGTTTGTCATTGATGTTATTGTGTTTTTCCTTGGTGTTCCGCAACATTATTAGTTATTGTTGAATCCCTTGCCGGGAAGTTATTATTTATGCTTTTTATTTTACCTTGCAAGGATGCTATTGTTACTGTGTAGTTGTTGGTACCATGATGCACGAGGTCTCTGCCGTGCGGTTGTTGTTGGGGATTTACACGAGGTCTTTGGCATGTTGTTGTTGCTATTGATGTCTTTGCACATGCAACGTAATAAGGCAGTATATGTTATACAATTATATGTGGGTTGCACAAGTGGCGGAATAAGGTGGGAATATTGTGATGCACATGTGGCGAAATAAAGCGGAGTTTACTATATAGTATTTGATTGCACACGTGGCAAAATAAGGTGGGCTATGTTAGGGGCTGATTATGATGGACTATGGGCTCGATTCCCGGGATATCCTCTTTTATTGTTATGATGGACTACAAGTTTGATTCCGGGGAGATCCCTTTAAACTCATTGTGTTTTTGTCTGATATTTTTATTGATTCTCTTCCGAGGTAAATGTACCGGGTTCTAGTCGTTCCATTTCTTATACTTACCATTTGGCAGGACTCCTGTTAGATACACCTGCACAAGCATACACGTAGTTTGACCCTCCTATTACAGATGAATCCCTTTTGAGTTGGGCTAAGGGTAGGGTTATGCCATCATTTATCCATTGTATATATGTGTGAGAGTGACTCTAGTTGACTAGTTAGTTGTCAGCATGGCCGTGTTATTGATGGGGCACAAGATGCCAAGTGTTAGACTTCAGATACTAAGTTTTTCATGAGTTGTGGGTAGTCTGAGAGTTGTGATAAGATTGTGGAAAGAGTTGGAAGGACCATATGTAAGCATCATTGCAGAATAATGACTTACCGATTTGTTTGATCTTGTTGTGTTATGATTTCAGGATTCGTACTCTGATTTTTGCCGTAAGTTTGTATTATCATTTATTGTATCTTCGATTTTACTTATTTTCCGTTATCCTTATTGTGAATTGTAGCATTCTTATTTTTATCTGGCACTCTTTACACATTTACATAATCATCTCAATTATGTATGTTATACTGCTTATTGACTGGTAGGTGTCATGACTGTTCCTCGTCACCACCCCATCGAGGTTAGTCTTGATACTTACTAGGCAGCGCCTAGGTGTGCTCATACTATTCTTCTGCACATTTTTGTTGTGTAGATACAGGTACTCCCGTTCAGTTCTGTCAGCCTTGGAAGGAGGCATACCGGTAGAGAATTCAAGGTATATCAGCTACGTTCGTAGACCGAGGAGTCCCTTTCCAGCTTTTCTGTAAAAAAAATAGTATGGTTGTTTCAGTATTTCTATCCTTGTATAGATATTCTTGAGTCAGAGCCTCTTGTGTATCCTCTTAGCTTTTGATTTGTCATTTTCCGGGTTTCGGGAATGTTGTTAGCTTTGAGAATTGTTGTGGTATGTGTTGAGGGCACCTTAAACACCATTTTTATTTCATTGGTTCAGTTTTATTTATTTTCTTCCGCAATTGTGGTTTTTCTTCTATATTGTTAGGCTTACCTAGTCGTAGGGACTAGGTGCCATCATAACGTGTTAATGGAGGGTGAACTAGGGTGGTGACAAGTTGGTATCAAAGCACCAGGTTCATAGGAGTCACAGATCACAAGCCGGTTTATTAGAGTCTCGTGGATCGATACAGAGACGTCTGTACTTATCCATGAGAGGCTATGTAACTGTTAGGAAAATTTCACTTCATTTGATTTCCTTGTCGCGCGAGAATTTTGACATCCAAAATCCTAAACCTCTGGCTTATACTCTCTCACAGATGGTGACGACACGTACTACCCAAGGTGATCAGAAACCCAAGTCCCCTGCCACAGCCGTTGGAGATCGGGATCGAGGTAGAATTCGAGGACGCGCACGTGGTGCAGCAAGAGCCCCTGCACGAGTTGTTGCCAACGCACCACCAGTAGATCCAGCCAGAGTCCAAGCACCTGACACGCCTACTGCTACTACTACATCATCCATTTAGGAGACTTTGGCACAATTCATGAGTATGTACGCCACTTTGGCTCAGGCCGAATTACTTCCCCATACTGCATCCACAACCCAGGCCGTGGGAGGAGACTAGACTCTCTCCGCCCTCACTCCTGAGTAGCAAGCGCACGTGGAGCAGATTCCCAAGATTATTCCTGCACCGCTTGTGGCACAAGTTCGGTCTGAGGGCATGGTAGCGGTTTCCGAGCAAGAACATATGAGACTAGAAAGGTTCAAGAAGTATGGTCCTCCGGTGTTCAGTGGATTAGCATAAGACGATGCACTAGGGTTCCTTGATCAGTGTTACTGTATTCTCCATACTATTGGTATCTCGGGATCAAGCAGGGTTTCTTTCACTACTTTCCAGCTTCGAGGGGCTGCCTATGATTGGTGGCGCACCTATGATTTAGATAGTCCAGACGAGGCAGCTTCATTGACCTAGACTGAGTTTTCAGATATGTTTCTAAGAGAGTTTGTTCCTCAAAGCCTCAGGGATGCATGGCACGCAGAGTTTGAGCATTTGCGTCAGGGGGCTATGACCGTCTCGGAGTGTGTTGTCCGTCACACAAGTTTGACTAGACATGCCTCAGCCTTGGTTTCCATTGTTCGTAAGAAGGTTCGCCGATTCATCGAGGGGCTTATTCCTAGCATCAAGTCCAGCATGGCCCGTGAGTTGGAAATGGACATTCCGTATCAGCAGGTGGTGAACATTGCTAGGAGGATAGATGGTATGCATGCTAGAGAGATAGAGGGTAGGCAGAGTCATGTGAGAGAGGGCAGGTAGAGTCATGAGAGAGAGAGCAGACGAGACTAGGAGGGAGAGCTGGAGGAGGCGAGGAGTCCTTGTAGGTCGCTGAGATATACTGGTCCTTATTTGTGAGGTAAGGTGCGTCATGGTAGAGGTTTTGCGGGTCAGCCAACTCAGTTCGCGCTTCGGGCTTCGTATGGTGACTTAGGTGTTTATGGGTCTCGGGGGGCCCGTACCGCATAGTTTCCACCACCTCGTCAGCAGAGAGGGTGATTTGAGTGTGGTGATTCTAGCCAAATGATGAGATATTGTCCCAGACTTCGGACCGATGTGTCGCAACGAGGTGTTCAGACAGGGAGAGGGCACCCAAGAGGGGGAGGCCCAGCTCGTTGATGTGTTTCATATAGTAGTTTTGAGATCGGTGTGCCAACTAATGTCACCCAGGTACGAATTCAGATTGTTATAGAAGGGCACTATCTGTAGTTCATCACAGTTCTACTTATTAGGATGAGTTCCCTATTTGTTGTTTCATTTATGGGAGTGCTTCATGATTTGCACTCTGTCTGTGGTTATCCCGTTGGGAGGTTTAATGAGTGATAGTCGTGTCTATAGTCTGTTCTAACCATTGTTGGGAGTTATGAGGCGGTATTTTTCCAGTTGTCTGATTCTAGTAGGCTTGATGTGATTTTCGAGCATTCTTGGCTATGAGCTATGATTTTATGCTCCACCAGTGTGGAAGCTAGTCTATGTTGTAAATTGTAGACTAAACTGATCTAGTGAGAGTCTCTAAATGGGTTTATGTGTACCCTACTTGTGATCCAGTATCGAGAGCGAGGCCCTCGTGATTTCAGGTGACTTGATATGTTGAGACCGGGCTGTGTACTGTGGTGAGAGTTATACCAGTATAATATTTTGTGACACCGTTATATGCTTTTGTTCCTTCTTGTTAGATCTCTTATATAATTGTGTTTTAGAAGAATTTTGTGGTAGTTTAATTGTTTGTTAGTTATCTTATGTGTTTCTTTTCCCATATTAATTCATTTTCGTTCTATGCTCCTTGATTTTAGTTTGTAGGGTGTACTCGTTCTGAGATTTGGTTAATCGGGTTGTTTCGCCGTGTGGTTCTCCTGGTTGTTGTATCATCACCTGGTATGGATGGCTGAAAAGAGTTGCTACTTAATATGAGGCTTATGTTGGTTCAGATTTGATCTTAGGGATTTTATTGCTATCAGAAATGTTATTGCGGGACTATATGTGGTGTGTCATGTTGTGTGGTTGTACCCTGTGTGTGTTGGCTTGTGTTGAATTAGCTAGTTGAGACTGGTACCGAATATAGACTTGGAATCGAGTCTTTTGGAAACGGATAAAGGGTGATGAGTTTAGTTTGAAGGCTTAATAGTATTGCTAGAAAGGTTAAATTTCAGTTGAGATAGTGTCATCAGGCTTGCGTAGAATGGGGTGACGTGGGATCACCTGCGGGTGTACGTTGGAATTGCGCATTCAGTGATTTGAAGACTTCACGTATGTTCTTTATGCTCGTTCGAGGACGAACACATGTTTAAGTGTGGGAGGATGTAACGACCTGACCTGTTGTTTTTAGAATTTATGCCCTGATCCCTCGTTAACTGCTTTGCATAAGCACATTTATGCTATTTTGGTTTGTCGGGATGTTCGGTGTTAGGATTCAGAGTGTTTTGGGATATTTAGTCCACAGATGGGAGCTTAAGAGTTGAAAGATGACCCGTGTTTGGAACAGTGTGAAAACAACCTCGGAATTGAAATTTGTTGGTTCTGTTAGCTCCGTTAGGTGATTTCATGGGAGCGTGTTCAGAACGAATTTTGGGCGTTCGTCGCTTATTTAGTCTTGAAATGCCGAAGTTTGAATTTTTGAAGTTTCCGGTCCGATAATGAGTTTTTGATATGAGGGTCGGAATTTAATTCTGGAAGTTTTTATATCTCCGTTATGTCATTTTGTACTTGTTTACAACATCTGGCGTCATTCCGAGTTGAATTGATAGGTTTCGATATGAGATTCGATAATTTAAGATTCGGAAGTTCATAAGCTTGATTTTGGTTTATTCATCGTTTCGATGTTGTTTTATGTGAAATGAAACTTTTAGTGAGTCCGTCTTAGGTTATATGACTTGTGTGTGTGATTAGACGGGATCCCTGGAGTCTCGGGTGAGTTTCAGATATGTTTAGGCTATGTTGCGCTTGTTTTGGATGCTTTGTCACGTTTCTTCAAGTAAAAACGATACAATATTGAGCAAATGAGATCCAAATTTAGTTTTGTTTGAACCATTAGATCTTTATCAAAATTTCGGAGCCATAGGAAAAAGAATCATCGAATTTGGACATCGTATGAGGAAGTTATGCTCATTTTCGTGTGGGGCAATTGCTGGTTTTTGCTATGTTCGCAAATGCGTACTTTTTCATCGCATTTGCGATGCCTATTTCGCAAATGCGAATTTTTTGTCGCAAATACGACTTATGCCAGCCCTTTTTTTTGCAATTTTCAAGGGTTCGCAATTGCAAACCTTGGGTCGCAAATGCGACATCTGAGGCATGTTAAGTGAGGTTTTTGACATGATTTTCACCCATTTTTCAATTTTCTCAAGCCCTAAACCTCCATAAGCGATTTTTCAAAGACCCAAACTTCTCCAAATCATTGGGTAAGTCTCTAATCCTTTTCCAACTATATTTTGTGATTATATCTTAGATTTAACATTAAATTCATGAGAATCTAATGGAAAATTTGGAGAAAATTTTGAAATCTTTCAAAAATGTAAAAGGATGATTTGAATGACCAAATGGTATCGGAATTAGATAATTTTTGTATGGGTGTACTCGTAGCGGAATGGGTGTTCAATTTTGTAATTTTTTGGGGTCCCAAGGTGCGAGCCCGGGGAGTTGACTTTTGTTGACTTTTTGCAAATTGTGTAAGAACCATAGTTTTGACAATTGAAATTGTTTTCTTTTGCATTGTTTGATGTATTCAAGTTGTTTTGTCTAGATTGAACCAAGCATTGATGAATTGGTAAAGGAAAAGCTAATTGAGTATTGAATTGGCCGGATTGAGGTAAGTATCTTGCCTAACCTTGTGTGGGGGACCTCTCCTTAGGATTTGAGTCTTTTCTATTGATTGTAGTCCGTGTACGCGAGGTGACAAGTGCGTGCTCGGATTTAATTGTGGTAAATTATCCATTTTAGGTTCTTAGACTTGTGAAATTCACCGAGTAGGAAGATAATATTGATAGACTAAGTCCCATGTTATTAGTTTCACCTCTACATGTCTTTCTTGATATTTGTTGCTCTTCTTGATTTATTTCTGCTGCTAAATGGGCTTTTACGTGCTTAAACTAAAAAAAAGTACCCTTCTATATTCATAATGCCCACCCTAACTACTCGCCTTTAATTGGAAAATCATAAATGTTATATCTCATATAATTAATCGATCTTAATTGAAAGAAAGATAGATATCTCATAATTAATTGATATTTCTTAAATGGTAATTATTTGATTCATGTTAACTTCCTTACTATTGAATACTCCTTGATTGTAAGTTTACCTGTAACCTTGTGCAATTATATTATATGTCCAACTGTTGAAGTATCCATGTAGTTGTTATGTGTTTGTTACGCCTCGATTGTCATTGAGGTTATTGTGTTTTTCCTTGGTGTTCCACGACTTTACTAGTTATTGTTGAATCCCTTGCCGCAACGTTATTATTTCAGCTTTTGATTTTCCCTTGCTGGGATGCTATTGTTACTGTGTGGCTGTTGGTACCATGATGCACGAGGTCTCTAACGTGCGGTTGTTGCTGGGGATTTACACGAGGTCTTTGCTGTGTTGTTGTTGCTATTGATGTCTTTGCACGTGCGGCATAATAAGGCGAAATATGTTATATATTTATATGTGGTTGCACATGTGGTGGAATAAGGTGGGAATATTGTGATGCACGTGTGGAAAAATAAGGTGGTGTTTGCTATATTGTATTTCATTGCACACGAGGCAAAATAAGGTGGGCTATGTTAGGGGCTGATTATGATAGACTATGGGTTCGATTCCTAAGAGATCCTCTGTTATTGTTATGATGGACTACGGGTTCGATTCCCGGGAGATCCTCTGTTATTGTTATGATGGATTACGGGTTCGATTCTCGGGATATCCCTTTAAACTCATTTTGTTTTTGTCTGATATTTTTATTAATTCTATCCGGGGTGAATGTACAGGGTTCTAGTAGTTCCATTTCTTATACTTACCAGTTGGCAGGACTCCTGTTAGATACACCTGCACAGGCATACACGTAGTTGGACCCTCATATTAAAGATGAATACCTTCTGAGTTGGGCTAAGGGTAGGGCTATGCCATCGTTTATTCATTGTATATATGTGAGAGAGTGACCCTAGTTCACTAGTTAGTTGTTAGCATGACCGTGTTATTGATGGGGTACAAGATGCCAAGTGTTGGACTTCAAATGCTAAGTTTTTCACGAGTTGTGGCTAGTCTGAGAGTTGTGATAAGATTGTGGAAAGAGTTGGAAGGACCATATGTAAGCATCATTGCAGAATAATGACTTAGAGATTTGTTTGATCTTGTTGTGTTGTGATTTCAGGATATGTACTGTTATTTCTGCCGTTAGTTTGTATTATCATTTATTGTATCTTCGGTTTTACTTATTATTTGTTATCCTTATTGTGAATTGTAGCATTCTTATTTTATCTGGCAGTGTTTACACATTTCCATAATCATCTCTATTATATCTGTTATACTGCTTCTTGACCGGTAGGTGTCATGACTGTTCGTCGTCACTGCCCCATCGAGGTTAGTCTTGATACTTACTAGGCACCGCCGTGGTGTGCTCATACTACTCTTCTACATATTTTTGTTGTGCAGATACATGTACTCCCGTTCAGTTCTGTCAGCCTTGGAAGGAGGCATACCGGTAGAGAAATCTGCTTCGTTCGCAGGTAGAGTAGTCCCTTTCCAGCTTTTCTGTAAAAACAAAGTATGGCTGTTTCAGTATTTCTATCCGTGTATAGATATTCTTGAGTCAGAGCCTCTTATGTATCCTCTTAGCTTGTGATTTGTGAGTTTTCGGGTTTTGGGAATGTTGTTAGCTTTGAGAATTGTTGTGGTATGTGACGAGCGGCACCTTAAACACCAATTTTATTTCACTGGTTCAGTTTTATTTATTGTCTTCCGCAATTATGGTTTATCTTCTGCATTGTTAGGCTTACCTAGTCGTAGGGACTAGGTGTCATCACGACATATTCATGGAAGGTTAACTGGGGTCGTGACAAGGCAAGTTTTGAAATGTTTGACCGAGAGTTGACTTTATTGATATTGGGGTTGAAATTTGACTACGGAAATTGGAACCGCTCTAGTATGTCATTTATGACTTATGCTGCAAATTTAAAGTCAGTATGGATTCATTAAATACATTTCAGCACGGGTTTTGTAAATTGAAAAGTTTGAAAACTCACAAGTGCGATTCCAGATGCAATTCATAATTTAGATGTTGTTTGATGTAATTTGAAACCCCGAATAGGTCTATATTATGTTGTGGAACTTTTTTGTAAATTCATATGGGGTTCCGAGCACCCCGAGTGTAATTCGAATCGAAATAGGATTTATTTTGGACTTAGGCAAATTCTGAAATTTCTAGCTTTTTGTGTCATCGAACCTGCGTAGGGACTAACCGCAGTGGACTCGCACAAGCAAGTTGTGGCTAACAGAAACAGAAGGTGACCTACCAATTGGAGTCGCAGACGCGACATGATCTTCACATAACTAAATGTGCTTCTTCGATGGAATGAGCCGCAAAAGTGATGGCATCACTGTCACACCTCATTTTGGTATTACCGCACCCCGCGAAGGGCGTGGTAGAGGGAGTTTTTCCAAATAAATGACAATCAATACGGGATTTATTATTAAGATTCAGAGTCGCCACTGGGGAGATTTATGGTGTTCCAAGTCATCGGTTGAATCCTGAATCGAGGAAAAGAATGACTCTATATTACAGTCTGTACACCAGAAATCCGGATAAGGAATTCTGTTAACTCAGGAGAAGGTGTTAGGCATTTCTGTGTTCCTTGGTTCTAGCACGATCGCTCAACTCTCTTATTTGGCTTATTTATCTGATTTATAACATGATGTAAAATATGTGCAAATTTTAACTTTCAGTCACTTTTGATTATTATTATTATTATTATTATTATTATTATTATTATTATTATTATTATTATTATTATTATTATTATTATTATCCAAGATCTACAAGGCTGGCGGTAGTCCGCACGGCCATCTAGACTGGGATACAAAGTATTGATTTCATCAAAATACTTTAGTTGGTTATTTAAACCTAGCTTTATTCTTTTAATTTAGGTCGACTGTATGGAAGACTATAAGCCATTACCAAAGCATGGTGTGACGACCCAAAGGGTCATCACTTATTTTATTAATCATTTCGAACTTCTGAGGCCTTGAAAACCTCATTCTATGTTGCCTCGATTTACGTGCACGATCCGAGCATGTAGCCGGAAAGATTTTGTGATAGAAAATATGAATTCTATGAGAAATTTGGATAAAAAAATAATATTAATATTGATATGGTTGACTTCGGTCAACATTTTTGGTAAACGGATCCGGACCCGAGATTGGATGGTCCCGAGAGGTCCATAGGAAAATATGGGACTTGGACATGTGTCCGGAGTCGAATTCTGAGGCCTATAGCCCAAGTTATGAATCTTTATGTGAAATTGTTTTTGATGTAATTATTAAAGGAAATAAATTAATTGACCTTGGTATCGGGCTCGTATTTTGGTTCCGACGCCCGGTACAAGTCTTAAATATTATATATGTGATTCCTGTAAAGTTTGGTGACATTTGGATGTCGTTTGAGATGTTTTGGACCTTGAGTCCCAAGTTTGAAAGTTTTGAAAACTAAAGGTATGAAAATCATGCATTTGAGGCTTGATTTGATGAAAACGAGGTGATATTGGCGATGTGATCGCACGAACAAGTTCATAATGTGTTTTTGAGGTTGTGTACATGTTTGGTTTGGAGCCGGGGGGCTCGGGTAAGGATTTGATAGGCCGTTGGATGAAATTCTGAATTTTTGAACTGCTGGTTTTTCACCCAGCTGTTGGCTTCGCAATTGCGAAGTATTTCTCGCAATTGCGAAGGGGACAAGGCTCGCAAATGCGAACATTCATCGCAAATGCGAAGCCCCCTTTGGCCCAGCCTTGTTCGCAAATGCGAACAATTATTCGCATTTGCGAAGGTCCCCAGTGCCAGCCTATGTTCGCAAATGCGAACAAAAGTTCACAAATGCGAACATTCCCCAACACTGCCTTGGTTCGCAAATGCGAACCATTGTTCGCAAATGCGAACACTGCCTATACAGCATGTGTTCGCAAATGCGAACATTAGTTCGCAAATGCGAACTGTTCGCAAATGCGAAAAAATGTTCGCAAATGCGAACTTCCCACCCTTAGCTTATTTTTCAAACTCCAGAAATTGGTCGGGGTTCGCAATTGCGAACCCATGTTCGCAAATGCGAACACAGAGACCTGAAAAACACGAATTTCAGTCATTTCTTCACATTTTACAAAACCAAAACACCCGTTTGCGATTCTTCAAGGATTTCTTCTTCATCAAAACGATTGTAAGTCACTTTTTACTTAATTCTTTCAATTCCTAACATCATTAAACATGTTTTTCATAAGAAATCAAAGATTTTCATGGTAGAATTCTTGTTTTGTTAGAAAATAGGGTTTTTCATAAATTGGGGAATTGGACCTCGAATTGAGGTCCGATTTTGAAACAAATTATATACATGAACTCGTGGGGGGATGGGTAACTGGATTTTGGTCCTAACCCCGAATTCCGACCATGTGGGCCCGGCGTTGAAAATTACTATTCATGGCAGAATGTTGTAAAAGTTGTATTTGGTATTAAGAATTAGTTTGTTGAGTAGAATTGATGATATTAAATCAATTGGGTATAGATACGGTTGGATTGGAGCCAAATTGAAAGAAAAGACATTTCCACGGAGTGAATTGTTCATAAGCATTCGAGGTAAGTGTTTGTTCTATCCTAGCTTGAGGGAATAGGATTATGTGTTATGTGTTATGTGATCGAGTGCGGTGTATGGGCTGTGGTGACGAGCATCCATACACTGGCGTCTAGTATGACCGTGAGTCGTTGAAAAATGATTATTTTGAGATATATTACAGATGAATTGTTATTGTTTTCCCTTGTTGGGACTTGTTGTGAAGATGATTATTGGTTGCCCTTGATGGGACGGTTTATGAATTACTGTTTCTTTCTTTGCCCTTAACTGTGATTGTTATTTGGGTGAGGAAGAGTGATAATGCACGAAGGGTGATGCCGTGCCATGTTTTATTTATTTATGCACGAAGGTTAATGCCGTGCCATGTTTATTTATTGATTATGCACGAAGGATCATGCCGTGCCCTGTTATTGAACCATGTACGAAGGATCATGCCGTACTATGGATGTGAGGATGAGAGTAAAAGCACGAAGGGTGATGCCGTGTACTTTATTTGTTTATTTGGTGAGGATGAGAGTAAAAGCACGAAGGGTGATGCCGTGCAACTGCTTGCTATTTCTTGAAGTGATATTATTTGTGTTTACATTATACTTTGTTTTCCTTGTGAAATTATTAACTGTGGTTAATTGTTGAATCCTTTAAGATATTCCTTATTGTGTTAATAATTGATTATTTCTTGTTATTTCGTGGTACACAAATACATATTGAATTGCACAGGTTTATGTGAGTGTCCTGGTCCTTGGCTTGTCACTACTTCGCCGGGATAGGCCAGGCACTTACCAGCACATGGGGTCGGTTGTGCTGATATTACACTTCGTGCATTTTTGCACAGGTCCAGGTTACGATCAGGAGCAGCAGCAGCAGTAAATCGATTTCGTGGGAGTTGATCATATTGAGACCGAGGTAGCTTGCAGACGTCCGCAGGCCCGGCGTCTCTCTCTTTATTTATGTTATTAGCTGTAGTCTCTTTGTTCCGAGACAAACAGAATTATGTTATATTTCCTTCGGACTTTTATGTGTAGTATTCCATAGTAGTTCGTGAGTTGGTGACTCCACGTCTTGGGTAGAGGATTCTAGTATGATTTTCACCTTGTGTTTTGTTATTTCCATTTCGATAAAGTATTCCGCATTTATTTAATTAATATTGTGTTAAAAACAGGATAGTATGAATACAGTGGCTTGCCTAGCTACTACGAGTAGGCGCCATCACGATCCCGATGTTGGGGAAAAATCCGGGTCGTGACAAGTTGGTATCAGAGCTCTAGGTTACATAGGTCTCACCACTCACGAACAAGCTTAGTAGAGTTTGAGAGGTAGGTACGGAGACGTCCGTACTTGTCCTCCAGAGTCTATTGAGTTAGGAAAGAGTCTCTCATTTGTTCTTTCTTGTCGTGCGACTTGTTCCTCAATTACTGATTGAATTTCTATTCTGTCCTTTCGCAGATGGTGAGGACACGCGCTTCTTCGTCCGCCGACCAGCAGCCCGAGCCCCAGGCAGCTCCCGTGAGGGGCAGGGGCCAAGGCCGTATCAGAGGCCGTGGTAGGGGTAGAACTCAGCCCCAGGCAGCTACCCCAGAGGTGGAGCCTCATATTGAGATTGACGAGGAGGTTCCGGTTCCAGCAGCTCCAGTGGGCCCAGCTCAGGTCCCAGGAGAGGCTTTATTTACCCCGGATCTCCGGGATGCCTTGGTCAGAATAGCGGGATTCATGGACAACATTGCCAGAGCGGGTTTATTATCAGTTGCCCCAGCCACTTCTCAGGCTGGAGGAGGGGCCCAGACTCCTATTGCTCGTACTCCGGAGCCAGTAGCTCCTCGGCCTCGAGCACCAGTGGTTCAGCCAGCTGTGGCCACTCAGTCCGGTACCACGGCTCATGCCGGAGATGGAGCGGCCATGACTTTCGATTCGTTATGGAGGCTTGATCGGTTCTCCAAGCTATTTACCACTACATTCGGTGGAGCCGCATCAGAGGATCCTCAGGACTTTTTATTCAGTTGCCATGAGATTCTCAAGACTATGGGGATCGTGGAAATAAACGGAGTTGAATTCTGTACCTTCAGACTTGCAGGATCCGCCAAGACTTGGTGGAGAGATTATTGCTTGACTCGACCAGCAGGGTCCCCAGCTTTATCATGGGACCAGTTTGCGGAACTATTTATAGAGAAGTTTCTCCCTGCTACTCAGCGGGATGTACTTCGGAGGCAGTTTGAGCGCCTCCATCGAGGCACTATGACGGTTACACAGTATGAGACGCGATTTGTCGATTTGGCTCATCATGCAGTGGTGATACTTCCCACAGAGCGGGAGAGGGTCCGCAGGTTTATATATGGGCTTAATCAGCCGATTAGACTCCAGATGGCTATGGGCGTGGGGAGTGACATATCATTTCAGGAGGCAGCCAATGCAGCACGCAGAGTTGAGATGGCTCTTGCTAGGGGAGGCGGTTATTCTTCGGATAAGAGGCCTCGTCATTCAGGTAGATTTGGTGGTTCTTCCTCTGGTAGCAGAGAATCCTTTGATAGAGGCCAGTCCTCCAGGCCTTTTCATTCCGCCCTTCAGGCTTCACAGGGTGGATCAGGTGATCGTGGTTCTCGGGGGTATTATTCAGACCAGTCTCCTATTAGTGCTCAGCCTCTTCAGAGCGTTCGTGGAGGCCATTCAGGTCGTCAGGGCCAGCAGCCCTATCAGTCTAAGAGTTGCTACGGTTGTGGCGACCCGGGTCATTTTATCAGGAATTGCCCTATAGCAGCGGGCAACTCTCAGCAGCGAGGTCCTCGTCCTATGATTCAGGCCCCAGCTGACCCTCAGCCTGCCCAGCCAGCCGGAGGCGGGGGTAGAGATTATAGAGGTGGAGGTCGAGACCGTAGAGGTGGAGACCGTCCGGCGAGAGGTAGAGGTCAGCCAGTTGATGGTCGTCCTAGAGACGCAGCTCAGAGGGGAGGTGCAGATCCCCGATTCTATGCTTTACCAGCCAGGCCAGAGGCAGAGGCATCAGATGCCGTGATTACAGGTACTATTCTTGTGTGTGGCAGAGGTGCTTCGGTATTATTTGACCCTGGATCTACATATTCCTATGTGTCTTCCTACTTCGCACCGTATTTGGCCGTGCCCAGCTATGCTCTGGATATTCCAGTTTATGTGGCTACACCAGTGGGTGACTCCATTGTAGTCGATCGGGTGCATCGTTCGTGCGTAGTTATATTTGGGGGTCTTGAGACCCGTGTTGATCTGTTGCTTTTCGATATGGTAGATTTTGATGTCATATTGGGGATGGACTGGTTGTCCCCATACCATGCTATTCTTGATTGCCATGCTAAGACGGTGACCTTAGCTTTGCCAGAATCACCCCGACTAGAGTGGAAAGGTACCTCAAGCCACTCCGTTCGCACTGTTATTTCTTATGTTAAGGCTCGACGTATGGTCGAGAAGGGGTGTCTAGCTTATCCGGCTTATGTTCGTGATTCCAGCGCAGAAGTTCCTTCCATTGAGTCAGTCCCTATTGCACGAGAGTTTCCGGAGGTTTTTCCTTCAGACCTGCCGGGCATGCCACCCGACGGGGATATTGATTTCTGTATTGATTTGGCACCGGGCACTCAGCCCATCTCTATTCCACCCTATCGTATGGCCCCGCCGGAGTTAAAAGAGTTGAAAGATCAGTTGCAGGACCTTCTTGAGAAGGGCTTTATCAGGCCCAGTGTTTCCCCCTGGGGAGCACCTGTATTATTTGTAAAGAAGAAGGATGGTTCGATGCGGATGTGTATTGATTACCGGCAGTTAAACAAAGTGACTATCAAGAATAAATATCCACTTCCGCGAATTGATGATTTATTTGACCAACTTCAAGGTGCCAAGGTAGTTTCAAAGATAGACTTGAGGTCAGGCTACCATCAGCTGAAGATCAGGGCGGCTGACATTCCTAAGACAGCCTTTCGCTCTAGATATAGGCATTATGAGTTCTTGGTCATGTCCTTCGGGTTGACCAATGCCCCGGCAGCATTCATGGAATTGATGAATCGGGTATTCAGGCCTTACTTAGATCTGTTCGTGATAGTCTTTATAGATGACATCCTGGTGTACTCCCGCAGCCAGGAAGAGCACGAGCAGCACCTCAGAGTGGTTCTTCAGACTTTGAAAGATAACCAACTATATGCCAAATTTTCTAAATGTGAGTTCTGGCTGAGTTCGGTAGCATTTCTGGGTCACATTGTATCAGTGGAAGGTATTCAGGTAGACCCAAAGAAGATTGAGGCAGTCCAGAATTGGCCTCGACCAGCTTCAGTGACTGAGATCCGGAGTTTCTTGGGATTAGCAGGTTACTACCGTCGTTTTGTAGAGGGTTTTCTTCTATTGCAGCCCCGATGACCAGGTTGACCCAGAAGGGTGTCCAGTTTCAGTGGTCAGAGGAGTGTGAGGCGAGCTTTCAGAAGCTCAAGACAGCCTTGACCACCGCACCAGTGTTGGTACTACCTACAGGTACAGGGCCTTATACAGTTTATTGTGACGCATCTCGTACGGGGCTTGGAGCGGTATTGATGCAGGATGGTAAGGTTATCGCTTATGCTTCGAGGCAGTTAAAGATACATGAGAAGAATTATCCGGTTCATGATCTTGAGTTAGCAGCAGTGGTTCATGCCTTAAAGATCTGGAGGCATTATCTATATGGTGTGACATGTGAGGTGTACACTGATCACAAAAGCCTACAGTACTTGTTCAAGCCGAAGGAGTTGAATCTACGACAGCGGAGATGGTTAGAGTTGCTAAAAGACTATGATGTTACTATCTTATATCACCCAGTTAAGGCCAATGTGGTGGCCGATGCATTGAGTAGAAAGTATGCCAGCATGGGTAGTCTTGCATATATTCCGGTCAATCAGAGACCATTAGCTCTAGATGTCCAGGCCTTAGCCAACCGGTTCTTGAGATTAGACATTTCTGAGCCTAGCAGAGTGTTAGCCTGCACGGTCGCTCGTTCTTCTTTATTATAGCGTATCCGTGAGAGCCAATTTGATGATCCTCATTTGCGTGAGTTGAGAGATACAGTACAGCGGGGAGGTGCCACACAGGTAAACCTAGATGATGATGGGGTATTGAAATTGCAGGGTCGAGTTTGTGTGCCCAATGTCAAAGGGATTCGAGAGTTGATCTTAGCAGAGGCCCATAGTTCACGGTATTCTATTCACCCAGGCGCCGCGAAGATGTACCAGGACTTGCGGCAACACTATTGGTGGCGTAGAATGAAGAAAGATATCGTTGCGTATGTCGCTCGATGTCTAAATTGTCGACAGGTGAAGTATGAGCACCGGAGACCTGGTGGTGTATTCCGGAGGATTGAAATTCCCGAGTGGAAATGGGAGCGAATCACTATGGACTTCGTTACTTGGACTTCCTTTGACTCGGAGAAAATTTGATGCTATTTGGGTCATTGTTGATAGGTTGACCAAATCAGCACACTTTATTCCAATGTCTGTCTCCTACTCGTCGGAGAGGTTAGCGGAGGTTTACATTAGGGAGTTGTTCGTCTCCATGGGGTGCCGGTATCTATTATCTCCGATCGGGGAACGCAGTTTACCTCGCGGTTCCGGAGAGCGGTCCGGCGTGAGTTAGGCACCCGCAGGTTCAGTTGAGTAGAGCATTTCATCCTCGGACGGATGGCCGGTCGGAGAGGACTATTCGGATTCTCGAGGACATGCTTCGAGCCTGTGTTATTGATTTCGGAGGCTCGTGGGATCAATTTCTACCATTAGCAGAGTTCGCCTACAATAACAATTACCAATCTAGCATCCAGATGGCTCCGTATGAGGCGTTGTACGGTAGGCGATGTCGATCACCAGTCAGATGGTTTGAACCGGGAGAGGCTCGGTTGTTAGGTACAGACTTAGTTCAGGAGGCCTTGGATAAGGTCAAGACTATTCAGGAGAGATTGCGTTCAGCTCAGTCCAAGCAGAAGACTTATGCGGATCGTAAGGTTCGAAATGTAGATTTCATGGTTGGTGAACGAGTATTGCTCCGAGTGTCGCCTATGAAGGGCGTGATGAGGTTCGGAAAGAAGGGCAAGCTCAGGCCCTAGGTATATCGGTCCATTTGAGATTTTAGACATAGTGGGAGAGGTGGCTTACAGATTAGCTTTGCCGCCTAGCTTATCAGCCGTGCATCCAGTTTTTCACGTATCTATGCTTCGGAGATACCACGACGATCCCACACATGTGTTAGACTTCAGTACTGTCCAATTGGACAATGATCTATCTTACGAGGATGAGCCGGTGGCTATTCTAGACCAGCAGGTTCGACGGTTGAGGTCGAAGAGTTATCCTTCTGTGCGCGTTCAGTGGAGAGGTCAGCCTCCTGAGGCATCGACCTGGGAGTCCGAGTCTGATATGCGGAGCCGCTACCCACATTTGTTTCCTGACTCGGGTACTTATTTCTTTTGTCCGTTCGAGGACGAACGGTTGTTTTAGAGGTGGAGATTGTGACGACCCAAAGGGTCATCACTTATTTTATTAATCATTCCGAGCTTTGGAGGTCTTGAAAACCTCATTTATAGTTGCCTCTATTTGCGTGCACAATCCGGGCACAAAGCCAGAAAGATTTTGTGATAGAAAATATGAATTCTATGAGAAATTTGGATTAAAAAAATGATATTAATATTGATATGGTTGACTTCGGTCAACATTTTTGGTAAACGGATCCGGACCCGAGATTGGATGGTCCCGAGAGGTCCGTAGGAAAATATGGGACTTGGACATGTGTCCGGAGTCGAATTCTGAGGCCTAGAGCCCAAGTTATGAATTTTTATGTGAAATTGTTTTTGATGTAATTATTAAAGGAAATAAATTAATTGACCTTTGTATCGGGCTCGTATTTTGGTTCCGACGCCCGGTACAAGTCTTAAATATTATATATGTGATTTCCTGTAAAGTTTGGTGACATTTGGATGTCGTTTGAGATGTTTTAGACCTTGAGTCCCAAGTTTGAAAGTTTTGAAAACAAAAGGTATGAAAATCATGCATTTGAGGCTTGATTTGATGAAAACGAGGTGATATTGGCGATGTGATCGCACGAACAAGTTCATAATGTGTTTTGAGGTTGTGTACATGTTTGGTTTGGAGCCCGGGGGGCTCGGGTAAGGATTTGATAGGCCGTTGGATGAAATTCTGAATTTTTGAACTGCTGGTTTTTCACCCAGTTGTTGGCTTCGCAATTGCGAAGTATTTCTCGCAATTGCGAAGGGGACAGGCTCGCAAATGCGAACATTCATCGCAAATGTGAAGCCCCCTTTGGACCCAGCCTTGTACGCAAATGCGAACAATGGTTCGCATTTGCGAAGGTCCCCATTGCCTGCCTATGTTCGCAAATGCGAACAAAAGTTCGCAAATGCGAACATTCCCCATACTGCCTTGGTTCGCAAATGCGAACCATTGTTCGCAAATGCGAACACTGCCTTATACAGCATGTGTTCGCAAATGCGAACATTAGTTCGCAAATGCGAACTGTTCGCAAATGCGAACAAATGTTCGCAAATGCGAACTTCCCACCCTTAGCTTATTTTTCAAACTCCAGAAATTGGTCGGGGTTCGCAATTGCGAACCCATGTTCGCAAATGCGAACACAGAGACCTGAAAAACACGAATTTCAGCCATTTCTTCACATTTTACAAAACCAAAACACCCATTTGCGATTCTTCAAGGATTTCTTCTTCATCAAAACGATTGTAAGTCACTTTTTACTTAATTCTTTCAATTCCTAACATCATTAAACATGTTTTTCATAAGAAATGAAAGATTTTCATGGTAGAATTCTTGTTTTTGTTAGAAAATAGGGTTTTTCATAAACTTGGGGAATTGGACCTCGAATTGAGGTCCGATTTTGAAACAAATTATATACATGAACTCGTGGGGGGATGGGTAACCGGATTTTGGTCCTAACCCCGAATTCCGACCATGTGGGCCCGGGGTTGAAAATCACTATTCATGGCAGAATGTTGTAAAAGTTGTATTTGGTATTAAGAATTAGTTTGTTGAGTAGAATTGATGATATTAAATCAATTGTGTATAGATACGGTTGGATTGGAGCCAAATTGAAAGAAAAGACATTTCCACGGAGTGAATTGTTCATAAGCATTCGAGGTAAGTGTTTGTTCTATCCTAGTTTGAGGGAATAGGATTATGTGTTATGTGTTATGTGATCGAGTGCGGTGTATGGGCTCTGTGGTGACGAGCATCCATACACTGGCGTCTAGTATGACCGTGAGTCGTTGAAAAATGATTATTTTGAGATATATTACAGATGAATTGTTATTGTTTTCCCTTGTTGGGACTTGTTGTGAAGATGATTATTGGTTGCCCTTGATGGGACGGTTTATGAATTACTGTTTCTTTCTTTGCCCTTAACTGTGATTGTTATTTGGGTGAGGAAGAGTGATAATGCACGAAGGGTGATGCCGTGCCATGTTTTATTTATTTATGCAAGAAGGTTAATGCCGTGCCATGTTTATTTATTAATGCCGTGCCATGTTTTATTGATTATGCACTGTTATTGAACCATGTACGAAGGATCATGCCGTACTATGGATGTGAGGATGAGAGTAAAAGCACGAAGGGTGATGCCGTGTACTTTATTTGTTTATTTGGTGAGGATGAGAGTAAAAGCACGAAGGGTGATGCCGTGCAACTGCTTGCTATTTCTTGAAGTGATATTATTTGTGTTTACATTATACTTTGTTTTCCTTCTGAAATTATTAACTGTGGTTAATTGTTGAATCCTTTAAGATATTCCTTATTGTGTTAATAATTGATTATTTCTTGTTATTTCGTGGTACACAAATACATATTGAATTGCACAGGTTGATTATAGCAGGTCCTGTCTAGCCTTGTCACTACTTCGCCGGGGTTAGGCCGGGCACTTACCGACACATGGGGTCGGTTGTGTTGATGCTACACTTCTGTGCTTTTTGCAGAGATCACAGTGTTGGAGCAGCTTTCGGACTGCAGTAGTAGTAGGATTTTTTAGGAGTTGTCTTCAGCCCAGGGACTCTCAGACGTCCGCAGGCCCGGCGTCTCTCTCTTTAATTATGTTATTATCTGTAGTCTCTTTGTTCCGAGACAAAGAGAATTATGTTATATTTCCTTCAGACTTTTATGTGTAGTATTCCATAGTAGTTCGTGAGTTGGTGACTCCACGTCTTGGGTAGAGGATTCTAGTATGATTTTTACCTTGTGTTTTGTTATTTCCATTTCGATAAAGTATTCCGCATTTATTTAATTAATATTGTGTTAAAAACAGGATAGTATGAATACAGTGGCTTGCCTAGCTACTACGAGTAGGCGCCATCACGATCCCGATGTTGGGGAAAACTCCGGGTCGTGACACATGGGGCCTGTCCGTTTTCCGATATCGTCTACAGTGATAACACTTGTAACTGTGGTATCAATTATTGCCCCTAAACGCAACACAGCTAAGCGGGGACTTACAATACACCACTGCTCGTTATACTGTAGACGGTGCTGGAATCAACTGTTCCACCACCTTTGAACCAAGTCAACACTTAAATTAAAGGATATAAGGCTGAGATTTATGATAATCTACTCATAATATTATGATTGAGTCTAGATAAAATCATGACATACTTACTGTAGTTACCGGAGTTTCAACATAGATATGAACAAACTTAGCCAGAAATAGTTCCGACTATCATCTGAAGAAAAGAAGAAGAGAGAACGAAATAGTACCTGATCGGAAAGGCCGACGATGTCACCAAAAGACACCGGTTAATATAAACACAAACTTTTATTTATTGAGAGAATATGTTACAAGAGAGAGAAGAGAGGGAAGAGAGAGTTTTGCCAAAACTTGGCTTGTCCCAAATGAATAAGAGAGTGGTCCTTATATAGACGGACCAGGGGAACAAAAGGAATCTCTATGGGTCCCACATTCGGGCCCTTACAAAAAAGCAGCCAATTATTTTGTCTGGTGATAAGAATAAAACAAATAAAGTAGACAAGTCTTATTTCTTGTCCATTTATAACAATTTTTAATAAGATTATTATTACATCTTGTCCTTCTATTTAGATTTTTTGAATGATCCTTCTTGTGCTGGCAGGTACTGTTCTATTTGAAGAATTTTTTCCTCTGTTATAGAAGAATGTGTCTCTGGTCGTTGAGATTCTTCTAAATCTGTTTCCTGCATATCTCCAGTACTAGAATTACTTCTCATTGAAGAATCTGATTTATCAATTTGGGAGAGGTTCTTCAATAAACTTTGTTCTACCTCCTTTAAATAATTTTTGATCATTTCCTCCCTATCACCTTCTTGTACGGAGATTCTCCTGGCAATATGAGTTACTGAATTGTCAGCTACCAATTTCTTCGGCTTTATCTTGTATTCAGCAACTGAATTTTTAATTTGATTAATTAGTTCGGCGCCATAAAGCGTTTTTGTCGGGGGATCTGTTTTCATCAACTTGTCCCAGAAATTGGTATAATAGACTCTGTATAGGCATGGAATTTGTTCTTCAGGGGAAGTATATCCCACTTCTGGTATCCATTTGCAAATCCAGGGAATAGAATATTCAATAAAGAAATATATCTGGTCAATGGTAACTACTTTGCAGATGTGTTCGGATAAATATGAATCCGTTAGGAATGGCGAAACTGCAGTCCAATATTTATAAAGATTTAGGAATGATTATGGTAAAATTTTTGTGGTAGGACCAAAGTATGTCCACCATTTAATAAACCAAGTAGGAATAGGCTCATTAAAAACATTTGAACAAATTTTTATCCACCAAGAATGTTCATGCTTTTAATTATTGTAAATGAATACTTTTGAAAAAGCCTGGATATAATCCGAGTAAGTAAAACTTATGGGAGTTTTATTTATTAAAACTTTCTTTTCAGAAATTGTAGAAATTCCCCAAGCTTCAATTGTTAAAATTCTTTTAACAATCAATTTAGAATACTGGTAAGTCTTGTTATCGTTGTCACACCTCCATTTTTACTACCCCACATAAGCATAAATATAAATACGCTCGTAGGGTATACCCCGACGCTCAAATATCCGAAACATATAAAATAACGTAAGAGAAGAAGTTTTTCCAATTAAAGGACAATCGGTTCGGGATTTATTGAGATTAATCAGAGTCGCCACTTGGGAATGATAATGGTGTCCCAAGTCACCGGTTAATCCCGAATCCGAGGAATTTTGACTCTTAAAAATGTCTGCGAAGCAAAGATCCGGATAAGGAACTTTGTTAACCCGGGAGAAGGTGTTAGGCATTCCCGGGTTCCGTGGTTTTAGCACGGTCGCTCAATTGTCGTTCCCGACTCTTGTTTGACTCAATTATAGATTTTAAACAACATATAACGCTTTTTACATTAGGTGTTATTTTAAAGAATTTGCGGCATCGCGAAAACACGCCTCGAGTCATACCGCAACCAGTACGCCTATGACTTTCGGTTTATTTCAGCTTTGCCGAGATTTGGATTTGAGTCGCACCAAGTGCACACTCGTTCAATGGAAAGTACATTAACATCGTGCCCTAAATAACGTCTATCGGCTTTTAACTTTAGGGAGAGCCTATGGAATTTGCTATTAGCCTCTCCGGTTCTATTATGTTATCTTATTACTAAATGGGGGCCCCGGTGTTTGTTATTCGGGCGAGGCTCATCCCAATTTTCATTAAAGGATTCAATACTAGTATTTGCTTATGTTTTCTACATTTGTTTTTTCCTTAATCGATTTCTAATATTTAAACATTCCAGGCCCGTAATTTTGTTATTCAATGGGGATTGGATTTCCAGAATAAGGATTTACTACATTAAAAACAGGTCCAGGTTCTTAAAGAACCAGACCTGATTCGGGCATTCTATCGCCAGCCCAGTTGGCATTATACAGAGATTCAGGCCCATAACACGCCTTGGGCCCAAACTAAATAAAATTGGAAACAATTGAAGCAACCGAACAAAGATACACATTTGAAATGGAAAGCACTTTTATTTATTCAGTGAAGGAAATCAATATCATACATTAGCTACAAATTAATTATTTATTACCATAAATCAGAACTAACAAACTACTTCTTCCTCTTACACTAGCGTTTTGAAGTTAATACCAGATAATACCTAATTTGAGAAAGCGACGGATTACATAATGGACTTAAAAAATGATTAAACTAATTAACTATGGATCTGAATTAACTGATTAACTACTCACGAATATTTACATTACCAGTTTCGTTATGTACTAGGCATTTTTACATTACAAAGATGGTTCTAATTAAATTGTATCAATATCCGTAAATAAATAACTCAGAGACCTATTCATAATTATGCTATTGATTTCAATATGGCTTGTTTTATCACCGGATTATTAACCTAAAACATGATTAAAGCACTATCTAATCTAACATTTCCTATTTTTAAGCTTATCTATGTGTAAATGACATCTGATATGTGATTAAGACTTATGAATCTATTGTGAGTAAGTAACCAACCGATTTTTTGAAATTATTACTAACTAACCCATGTTTTAAGATCTATTACCTAATTAAGCTATGTGATACACTATTGCTACTATACTACTAGTTATTACAATGTTTTTGTTTTTCATTTTTTAGCTACTACAGAATACTTCAATAGATAAATTACAAATCTAAACTAACAACACTAAACATAAACTACAGGACAGCAAATAATCGGATCCAGATCTTCATTTTTTATTTCAACAATTCACCATTACAGCTTCAAGTGAAAGAGATATGTACCTGGTTTTGAAAGGAATGGGAAAATGACAAATCAACAAGGCGGTGAAAATACAGCAACAACAACAGTAACAACCAGCAGTAGCTTCAACACTTCAATCCCGAAAATCCCAGCAATACGGAGAAAAACAAAAACAAACCATTAAAAAATAGAAAAGAAAAATATTTTCCAGATTTTCTCTTTGTTTTGGCTTTCTAGCTTTGAACTCTTTTCACTTCTCAAAAGAAACTCTCAAAAATTGCATTTTTTTCCGTGTATACTTCTGTATCCAGAGTGTATATCGAGTGTATACTACAGCATGGAATTTTTTTTATTTTTCTTCTCTTCCGATTTTTCCTCTCTTTTTTCCTCCCTTTTTTTCATAAATCCTCTCTTCTATTTATAGGCAAGAATTTCGAAACTTTTCAGATTTTTTATTAAAAAGAAAATATTTTTTTAATTTAAAGAAAACCCACTAATCCATGTTTTCCTCTCCTTGTTTTCTTCCTTGATTTCCTTGCTCCCCACTACTTTATGTCATGTAATTATGATTATTTTTTGCTAAAAAAATCTGAAGTTTTCTTCTTGGGCCAAGGGGTTTTGGGTTGGGTAAGGGTGCTTAGAATTGGGCTTGTAACTTAATTTGCAAGATGGCCCAATCCAATTTTTTCTATTTTGTTTTCTCCATTATTCAACTTCCTAATTAATAAAGCCCAAAATACTAAGATTAATTTCTAAAAATTAAAATTATCTTGAAATACTAATTAACTCATAATAATAATTATAACACAAAATTAAACATTAATAAAAATAAAATTGCACGATTTGGACATTAAATGCTTAAAAAATGCAAAATACATATTTTTTATGACTTTTCATTTCGTAAAATAAACTTAATTGTAAACTTGAATTTTATATACATATGCAACATATTTTTTGTATATTTTATTTATTTAAACAAGCAAATATGCACGGATAAAAATGCAAATAATACAAGAAAAATAACACAAAATTCACAACAATTGCAAGAAAACTAAAATTATTTTATTTTGAATCTTTGGGAGTATTTCTCTTATAGGGCAAAAATCACGTGCTCACAGCTGCCCCTCTTTGCACGGAAACATGAAGAGTTTTCATGCAAAGATAAGTGAGCGGATATGAGCGATTTTTGCCCATTTGAGCACTCCGTATGAAGCATTTTTTTTGGAAAATTTTGACCGAACCTTTGCTTCAGAAGGTCTCCTACATATCCCTGGCTAAAAGGGAATCGGATCAATGTAGTTCGGAAGTTTTGGTAGCTGGGACTACCAATGAAACTGTGATTTTTTTTTTTTGCTGTTACTGTTGCTGTTGTTGCGGTTACTGCTTGCTGGCCTCTTTATTACACCGGGGGAAAATGTAAAATGAAGAAGCTATTCTAAGTTATGATCCTACAATTATAATTGTCCCTAATCTAGCTTTTGCTTCTCTTTCTTTTTCTTGATTTTCTGTGATACCGACTCTCTTTTTTGTTGATTTTCTTTGATGCCGACTCTCTTTCTTGTTGATTTTCTTTGATGCCGACTCTCTTTTTTGTTGATTTTCTTTCTTGTTTTCCACTTTTTTTTAATTTTCAATGGTACTTCTTGTCCTCGAACTGAAGCCTGCTCAAAACAAAACAAAAACAACAAACTTTTTTCTTCTGCCCCAGTGTGGGCTTTTAGCGAACATAAAACCAAAAATTGCAGGAAGTAAGTATGCAGAAATGTATTCCCTTTGTTAGAAGGTGGGCGCCTAACGGAAATTAAACGTGCAATGCAGAAAAGTATTCCCTTTGTTAGAAGTTGGGCGCCTAACAGAATTAAACGTGCAACGCAGAAAAGTATTCCCTTTGTTAGAAGGTGGGCGCCTAACAGAAATTAAATGTGCAATGCAATGCAGAAAAGTATTCCCTTTGTTAGAGGGTGGGCGCCTAACAGAAATTAAACGTGCAATGCAGAAAAGTATTCCCTTTGTTAGAAGGTGGGCGCCTAACAGAAATTAAACGTGCAATGCGATGCAGAAAAGTATTCCCGTATTCGAAGGTGGGCACCTAAACCAGAAATTAAACGTGCAATGCGATGCAGAAAAATATTCCCGTATTCGAAGGTGGGCACCTAACGGAAATTAAACGTGCAATGCGATGCAGAAAAATATTCCCGTATTCGAAGGTGGGCACCTAACAGAAATTAAACGTGCAATGTGATGCAAAAAATTATTCCCGTATTTGAAGGTGGGCACCTAACAGAATTTAAACGTGCAATGCGATGCAGAAAAGTATTCCCGTATTCTAAGGTGGGCACCTAACAGGAAATTAAACGTGCAGTGCGATGCAGAAAAGTATTCCCGTATTCGAAGGTGGGCACCTAACAAAATTTAAACGTGCAATGCGATGCAGAAAAGTATTCCCGTATTCGAAGGTGGGCACCTAACAGAAATTAAACGTGCAGTGCGATGCAGAAAAGTATTCCCGTATTCGAAGGTGGGCACCTAACAGAAATTAAACGTGCAATGCGATGCAGAAAAATATTCCCGTATTCGAAGGTGGGCACCTAACAGAAATTAAACGTGCAATGCGATGCAGGAAAAGTATTCCCGTATTCGAAGGTGGGCACCTAACAGAATTTAAACGTGCAATGCGATGCAGAAAAGTATTCCCGTATTCGAAGGTGGGCACCTAACAGAATTTAAACGTGCAATGCGATGCAGATAAGTATTCCCGTATTCGAAGGTGGGCACCAAACAGAAATTAAACGTGCATTGCGATGCAGAAAAGTATTTCCGTATTCGAAGGTGGGCACCTAACAGAAATTAAACGTGCAATGCGATGCAGAAGAATATTCCCGTATTCGAAGGCGGGTACCTAAAAGAAATTAAACGTGCAATGCGATGCAAAAAAATATTCCCGTATTCGAAGGTGGGCACCTAACAGGAAATTAAACGTGCAATGCGATGCAAAAAGTATTCCTGTATTCGAAGGTGGGCACCTAAGAGAAATTAAACGTGCAGTGCGATGCAGAAAAATATTCTCGTATTCGAAGGTGGGCACCTAACAGAAATTAAACATGCAATGCGATGCAGAAAAATATTCCCGTATTCGAAGGTGGGCACCTAACACAGAAATTAAACGTGCAATGCGATGCAGAAAAGTATTCCCGTATTCGAAGGTGGGCACCTAACAAAAATTAAACGTGCAATGCGATGCAAAAATATATTCCCGTATTTGAAGGTGGGTGCCTAACAGAAATTAAACGTGCAGTGCGATGCGGAAAAGTATTCCCGTATTCGAAGGTGGGCACCTAACAGAAATTAAACGTGCAATGCGATGCAGAAAAGTATTCCCGTATTCGAAGGTGGGCACCTAACAGAAATTAAACGTGCAATGCGATGCGGAAAAGTATTCCCGTATTCGAAGGTGGGCACCTAACAGAAATTAAACGTGCAATGCGATGCAGAAAAGTATTCCCGTATTCGAAGGTGGGCACCTAACATAAATTAAACGTGCAATGCGATGGAGAAGAATATTCCCGTAGTCTGAGCACTGGGGAGTGGATTTTAAAAGATGTTACCTTTCTCTTTTTGGTATTTTCTTTTACCAATTATCTCTTGCCTGTGAATTTCTCCACTTATTGGCGAACTTCTCTTTTTGGTGTTTTCTATTTTCCACATTGGTCACATTCACTTTAAAGTGATTAGTGACAATTTGTTCCTGCATGAAACAAAATTTATTAGATATAAACTGCTGGCAACTGGCATCTGCCGTCCCTGCTTCTTATTGCTTTCTTCTTTTTGCTTTTCTCATGTTGTGTAGCTTTCAACTGCTTATCCCTTGCAGACTCTTTTTGTATTTTCTCATTTTTTCCATTTTTGTTTTGTTTTCTTTTTCTTTGGCCATATTTGCCAAGCTTCCTTATTTCCTTCCCAACTCTTCCTTCTTTCTGACCCAGTGTTGTTTCAGCTTTCGTTATCAGGAGCTGGTAGTTAGCTCTTAAAAGGTAAACAATGAAATGCAGAAAAATAAAAAAAGGTAAGGGCGTTTTGGAGAGATGATAGAACTTATCCGGGTATTTGCCGGCTGATTCTGCTGACCATGCCATGTATTTAAACTCTGACCCAGTTCGTTCCAATCATTATTCTGTCTCCGAATTGTTTCCAGCCCAAACCGATACTATTTTTTGTTACCTTTTCTCTTTTCTGGTAGTCCTTACGATCGCCCTACGGTGCCTCGAAAGGTTTTCACCAATAGAACTCTCTCATTTATTCTCTCAACCTCACAATCGCCTTGCAGTGCCTGTTAAGGTTTTCACTAACAAGACTCTCTCATTTTATTTCTCTCAAACTCACAGTCGTCTCACAGTGTCGGTTAAGGTTTTCACCGATGAGACTCTCTCATTTTTCATTATTTCTCATTTTTCCTTTTGTATTTTGTTTTCTTACCACAGGTGTTGTCCGATGTTTCGCTCCTCCTTCATTGCATTCGTTATCATTTCGGAATTGATCAGAAGGTCTTTCTTTGGACCGTAACGTGGCTTTTGGATGGGTTAAGAAAGAAAGGTACAAAGGTTCAAAATCTCATGAGGGTTCAAAGATATTTACAACTCTCGGAATTATTAAACATAACTTCTGCCCCAGTTTCAATATGTGGGGAATTTTTGGATTTTTTCTTTATTATGACTGAACCTCAAACGTACCCTTTCGGGATCAAGTCAGACGTAGTTCATCCAACTTCATTAGTTAGACGGATTTCTTTTGACTTTTTCCCGATTTCTTTGTCTTTTTCTCTCTTTTTTTTTCATTTTTTCATTTTTCATTTTTTTTCATTTTTCATTTTTTCAGAGATTCTGGGTTCGTTCCCCAGTGGAGTCGCCAGAGCTGTCACACCTCCATTTTTACTACCCCACATAAGCATAAATATAAATACGCTCGTAGGGTATACCCCGACGCTCAAATATCCGAAACGGATAAAATAACGTAAGACAAGGAGTTTTTCCAATTAAAGGACAATCGGTTCGGGATTTATTGAGATTAATCAGAGTCGCCACTTGGGAATGATAATGGTGTCCCAAGTCACCGGTTAATCCCGAATTCGAGGAATTTTGACTCTTAAAAATGTCTGCGAAGCAAAGATCCGGATAAGGAACTCTGTTAACCCGGGAGAAGGTGTTAGGCATTCCCGGGTTCCGTGGTTTTAGCACGGTCACTCAATTGTCGTTCCCGACTCTTGTTTGACTCACTTATAGATTTTAAACAACATATAACGCTTTTTACATTAGGTATTATTTTAAAAAATTTGCGGCATCGCGAAAACACGCCTCGAGTCATACCGCAACCAGTACGCCTATGACTTTCGGTGTATTTCAGCTTTGCCGTGATTTGGATTTGAGTCGCACAAAGTGCACACTCGTTCAATGGAAAGTACATTAACATCGTGCCCTAAATAACGTCTATCGGCTTTTAACTTTGGGGAGAGGCTATGGAATTTGCTATTAGCCTCTCCGGTTCTATTATGTTATCTTATTACTAAATGGGGGCCCCGGTGTTTGTTATTCGGGCGAGGCTCATCCCAATTTTCATTAAAGGATTCAATACTAGTATTTGGTTATGTTTTCTACATTTGTTTTTTCCTTAATCGATTTCTAATATTTAAACATTCCGGGCCCGTAATTTTGTTATTCAATGGGGCCTGGATTTCCAGAATAAGGATTTGCTACATTAAAAACAGGTCCAGGTTCTTAAAGAACCAGACCTGATTCGGGCATTCTATCGCCAGCCCAGTTGGCATTATACAGAGATTCAGGCCCATAACACGCCTTGGGCCCAAACTAAATAAAATTGGAAACAATTGAAGCAACAGAACAAAGATACACATTTGAAATGTAAAGCACTTTTATTTATTTAGTGAAGGAAATCAATATCATACATTAGCTACAAATTAATTATTTATTACCATAAATCAGAACTAACAAACTACTTCTTCCTCTTACACTAGCGTTTTGAAGTTAATACCAGTTAATACCTAATTTGAGAAAGCGACGTATTACATAATGGACTTAAAGAATGATTAAACTAATTAACTATGGGTCTGAATTAACTGATTAACTACTCACGAATATTTACATTACCAGTTTCGTTATGTACTAGGCATTTTTACATTACAAAGATGGTTCTAATTAAATTGTATCAATATCCGTAAATAAATAACTCAGAGACCTATTCATAATTATGCTATTGATTTCAATATGGCTTGTTTTATCACCGGATTATTAACCTAAAACATGATTAAAGCACTATCTAATCTAACATTTCCTATTTTTAAGCTTATCTATGTGTAAATGACATCTGATATGTGATTAAGACTTATGAATCTATTGTGAGTAAGTAACCAACCGATTTTTTGATATTATTATTAACTAACCCATGTTTTAAGATCTATTACCTAATTAAGCTATGTGATACACTATTGCTACTATACTACTAGTTATTACAATGTTTTTGTTTTTCGTTTTTTAGCTACTATAGAATACTTCAATAGATAAATTACAAATCTAAACTAACAACACTAAACATAAACTACAGGACAGCAAATAATCGGATCCAGATCTTCATTTTTTATTTCAACAATTCACCATTACAGCTTCAAGTGAAAGAGATATGTACCTGGTTTTGAAAGGAATGGGAAAATGGCAAATCAACAAGGTGGTGAAAATACAGCAACAACAACAGTAACAACCAGCAGTAGCTTCAACACCTCAATCCCGAAAATCCCAGCAATACGGAGAAAAACAAAAACAAACTAGTAAAAAATAGAAAAGAAAAATATTTTCCAGTTTGGCTTTCTAGCTTTGAACTCTTTTCACTTCTCAAAAGAAACTCTCAAAAATTGCATTTTTTTCCGTGTATACTTCTGTATCCAGAGTGTATATCGAGTATATACTACAGCAGGGAATGTTTTTTATTTTCTCTTCTCTTCCGATTTTTCCTCTCTTTTTTCCTCCCTTTTTTTCATAAATCCTATCTTCTATTTATAGGCAAGAATTTCGAAAATTTTCAGATTTTTTATTAGAAAGAAAATATTTTTTTAATTTAAAGAAAACCCACTAATCCATATTTTCCTCTCTTTGTTTTCTTCCTTGATTTCCTTGCTCCCCACTACTTTATGTCATGTAATTATGATTATTTTTTGCTAAAAAAATCTGAAATTTTCTTCTTGGGCCAAGGGGTTTTGGGTTGGGTAAGAGCGCTTAGGATTGGACTTGTAACTTAATTTGCAAGATGGCCCAATCCAATTTTTTTTATTTTGTTCTTCTCCATTATTCAACTTCCTAATTAATAAAGCCCAAAATACTAAGATTAATTTCTAAAAATTAAAATTATCTTGAAATACTAATTAACTCATAATAATAATTATCACACAAAATTAAACATTAATAAAAATAAAATTGCACGATTTGGACATTAAATGCTTAAAAAATGCAAAATACATATTTTTTATGACTTTTCATTTCTGTAAAATAAACTTAATTGTAAACTTGAATTTTATATACATATGCAACATATTTTTTGTATATTTTATTTATTTAAACAAGCAAATATGCACAGAGATAAAAATGCAAATAATACAAGAAAAATAACACAAAATTCACAACAATTGCAATAAAACTAAAATTATTTTATTTTGAATCTTTGGGAGTATTTCTCTTATAGGGCAAAAATCACGTGCTCACAATCGTTACCAGTGAAGTGTTGAATATCAACAATGCCCGTAGAGATTAATAGGCTCTCGTAGTAACTACGTTGTTTGTATGATTCACCAGGAAAATACAATCCCGATGTAAGGTACCGTTGGCATATTTCCCACAGATCCCTTTTCATATCAGAAGGTTCAATAAGAAATATCATTTTTTTTTATCCTTTATTGAATTCCTTTGAAGGCGTATCTCCTTCTTTCATCATTGAAGCGAATGTATCACTTTGCTTCTGAGAATCAAGGAAAGCTTTCAATTATCCATATAATGGATGGCTTTCCTGAATATTGTCCAATGAAATTGCTGGAGTTGAAGAAGATTCTCCAACTTTTGAATTGACCAAAGTTTTTCCCGCTATTTTTCTCAATGCTGGAAAATCTCTGGATGATGAATAAGATGAATTAGGGGAAGTTGGAGGGACATATCTTCCCTTTCCCCGATTATTCTGTCCTCCGCCGCCTTTGCCGCGAACTGGCGGAGACCATAATGGTTCTCCGTTTCCACTCATCCTTGAATAAGATAAAAGGAGGATTAGTAATATTCATAATAATAATTATGTATATCGTACCATGGAATATGTTCATCTTCATAATCGAATATTGAAAATGAGAAGTCATCTTCTACATCTTGTTCTAGAATTTCATCAATAAGTTTTTTCAAAATTATTTCTTGGATATCTTGTCCAAGAGGAACGGCTAGAAGAATAGCAATTATTTTGTCATCACAAAAATATGCACTAAGATTCATATATTAACTTAGAAATTCTCTTGATAAGAAATCCGGTAGAGAATTATCAATTCCCTTTTTATAAAGAATTTCGAAATCAAAAGGTACTAGTTGTGCTTGCCACCTGGCGAAAATCATTTTGGAAGCGTCATGCTTATAGTCCTTGTTAAACATAAATTTAACAGACTGAGCATCAGTTTTTATTAAAAACTTCTGATTATATAAATCATCCTGAAATTTTAAAACACATTTGACAATACAAAGCATTTCATGAGCCACAGTAGGGTATTTCTTCTGAGCTTCATTCCATTTTCCAGAATGGAAACGAATCAAATACTCATGCTTATCGTTCGGATTAATTTGTTTAAGAATCCCACCAAAACCAATATTGGAAGCATCAGTTTCAATAATTTTTTGCCAGTTAGGATTGGCAAGAGTTAAGAAGGGAAGTGAATGAACTCGTTGTTTTACCTGTTTAACTAGATTTGTCAGACTATCAGTCCAAGGGGATTTAGAATCCTTTTTTAACCTATCAAAAAGCAGAGCTAAATCTCGAGAAAGATTTTTGTAGAAAGGGAAAATATAATTCAAACTTCCTAAAAATCTTTGCAGCATAGTCCTGTCAGTAATAACATCAGGAAACTTAGAAGCAAAATCAATGGATCTTTTAATAGGAGTAATTTTCCGTTGACAAATATTATGACCAAGAAATCTTACTTCAGTTTGAAAAAGGTTCATTTTTGGTTTTGAGATTACTAAACCATTTTGAATAACTATTTTCTTAAAAATACCCAAATGTTGAATATGATGTTCAAAAGTTTTTGAGAATACCAAAATATCGTCGATATAGACAATAAAAAAATCCAAATAGGGGTTGAATATATCATTCATAATTTTCTAAAATTCAGAAGGTGCATTTTTCAAACCGAAAGGCATTACATTCCATTCGTATTGACCAAATGGAACATTAAATGCAGTTTTATAAGAATGTTCTTTGAAAATCTGAATTTGCCAATAACCAGATTTTAAATCAAATTTTGAAAATATGTTTGAATCATAAAGTCTTGAAAACAAATCTCTCTTGTTAGGGATTGGGTACCTAATCCATTTCAAAACTTTGTTTAATGGTTTGTAATTAATCACCAGACGGGGATGACCACGTTCTTTCTCAGCTGCATTATTCACATAAAAAGAAGTGCAAGACCAAGGTGATTTAGACGGTTTAATCAAATTCTTTTGTAAAAGATTATCAATCTCCTTTTTACAAAATTCAACTAACTCTGCATTCATTTGACAGGGTGGTCGTGATTTACTAGGAATATTTTCCTCTGAAAAATTGCCTTCATAAGGAAGAGTGACAATATGTTTCTTTCTATTCCAAAAAGCACTTGGATGATCAGCACAAATATCAACAGCCATTTTTTCAGAAATCAATTTAATTTTTTCTTGAACTTTTGCCGATTGAAGAGAATTTGTAATATTAAGACTATAAATTTCGAGTTGTAAAGAATTTACAAATCTTTCTTTATTTAAAATAATAGAGTTTATATCTCTAGTAATGGGATCGGTTACAAACTGAAATGAAATTGGGTTACCATTAAAAGTGGCTGTAAAACCTTTTGCATCAATATGAGTAAAAGGGTAGATTGCATTTACGAAAGGTGTTCCTAAAATAATTTGAGGACTCATGCAATCTTTTACTAGGAAAAAGAAATGGGGAATACAAACCTTGTCCTGGCAAATATGGGCTTTACTTAATGTCACGACCCCACATCTGGTCGTGATGGCGCCCAGCACATTGCTAAGCCAGCCTGACCAATCAATAACAATAACGGAGCTAGAAGCTCTCTTTAGCCCATTTAAGCATATCAAATCACGAAGCAATATCGATACATATAACGAAAATGGGGAACCAAGTCCCATAATACATCAACACCCATAGACCAAGGGTCAAGAGTCATGAGCCTCTACCGAACATGAGTGTATAAAGGTTTACAAGATACCAAGTGCGGAAAGAAAAGTCAATACAAAATCAAGACAGTAAGAAGGAATATCGGGTCCTGCGGACTCTGCAGCTACCTCGAATATCCACAAATGTCGCCTCTGCACGCAAGGTGCAGGGAGTAAAGTGATTACTCCGACCCAGTGAGTAATAAATATAAATACAGTCTGAAAGTAAGAAATCGCAGAAAATACACAAGGTAACTTATATCTAACAGTTCAGATCAATATCAGTGTAAACATCTAAAACGATAATACAATTAAGGGAATAATGCATGATAAGATGCAACATATATAACGGTACACTTTAGTACCCGCTACGGCGTGCATCTCTCTTCACTTATTTAACATTAACGTCGCTCTCTAGGGGGTGTGTAAAGACTCCGGAGGGGCTCCTACAGCCCAAGCACAATATCAGCTATCTCGTGGCATCAAATAGGCTCTCGACCTCAATATTAGTATATCATTGATGCGGCATGCAGCCCGATCCATATCAAAGAAAACATCCTCACTATTGGGTCCTCGACCCATCTCAGTCATATAAGTTCGCAGCCACTCGGGCATGACATACTATAGGGATCTCAACCCTCATACACTTTTCATTTAATATTCATGATTAGAAAATGATAACGATCCTCGCGGGATCCAATAACTGGCTCACGGCCCACAAGTATACTCAACCGCCCAAGAAGGGGGTTCCTCGGCTCAAGAGTGGCCATTATCACAATATATAATATGCAACCATCGGGGAGGGAGGTTCGACGGCTCAAGAATAGCCTAATATCATAACACGGTATCAACAAGTCGGACTAAGCCATAGTCCCCAATCACAATCGACCCCGCACTCACATGAGAGTACGTGTCTCGCTGCTATACAGCGTCACAAAGTGGTATACCGGGGTTTCGAACCCGCTGGTCATCACCCACATCTATTACTCACCTCAATACGGCGCGACGACTACTCCGTAATTCCCTTGCCACGAGAATCAAGCTCCGCACGCGTAGAATCTGATCAAATACGGTAGAAACACAACAAATTAGGCCAATGGGACGACACCCAATCAAAACAACTCAATTTACATCAAAATTCCCAAAGTTGTCAAAACCCGACTTTCGGTACGCTTATCGAAAAATTACAAAAGTCACATATTCGGAACCCTCATCTCGATACGAGTCTAGGCATATAAAATTTACCAAAATCGGACTCCATTTGCCCACTCAAATCGGTGTTTTTCTTCAATTTAGGCCTAGGGCTCAAACCCACCTTTAATCTTTAATTTACAAGGATTTAACCAAGGATTTCATGTTAAAATGATGTAATTAAGCCACAAAACTTACCTCCAACGAAACCCCGATGATTTCCCAGCAATCTCCCGTCAATTTCTTCTCTTGGAACTCAAAAATGGGGGCTTTGGGTATTAAACCCGCGACTGGTCTATTCTGAACTTAAACTCACTGCCAGAGACCCTTCTTCTACGCGTTCGCGACGCCTCTCACGCGTCCGCGAAGCTCTGCCCAAAATACCCTTCGCGAACGTGACATTCCATACGCATTCGCGATGCACATTTTTATCAGCCATCCGGAGATCCTTCTACGCGAACGCGGCCACGACCCACGCGAACGCGATGCCTAATGACTTCCCTCTACGCGAACGCGTCCTTCACTCACGCGTCCGCGAAGCTTCCCAGCCTTTCCAATACGCGAACGCGATACCCCCCTCGCGAACGCGATGCCCGCTGAACTTGGCCTACGCGAACGCGGGCCGTGCCCTCGCGAACGCGAAGGCCAAATCACTGCCCAGTGATCTGCAGATTACAACAGGTCTTTTCTTGCTTCCAAATGCCGGATGATGGTCTGGATTCACCCCGAGGCCCCTGAGACCCCAGCGAAAACCACCAACATACCCCAAAACACGATACGAACTTGTTCCAATCATAAAAACACCATCCTAAACATCAAAATCACCAATTACCCACGGATTCAAGCCTAAATTTCTTCAAAACTTCCGAATTACACATTCTATCAAAAACCCGACCAAATGACGTCCGAATGACCTGAAATTTTGCGGACATATCCAAAATCACATAACGAAGCTACAGGAATTGTCGGAATTCCATTCCGACCCTCGGATCAAAATCTCACCTACCGTTCGGATTTCGCCAAAATTCAACCTTAGCCAATTCAAGCCTATTTCTACACGGGCCTCCAAATTCAATTCCGATCGCTCCCCTAAGTCACAAATCACCTCCCGGAACTAACCGAATCATCAGAACCTGATTCCGAGCACTCTAACCAAATAGTCAACTCCGGGTTGACTTTTCCTTATTCAAGTCTCCTTCAAAAAGGCTATATGCCTCATTTTCAATTCAAATCACTCCTAAATCACCCGATAGACTCTAACACTGATATAAAAGCATGAAACATGAAATTAAAACATAACGGGGTGGTAATTCCCGTGACGACGGGCCGGGTCGTCACATTCTCCCCTCTTAAGCAAACGCTCGTCCTCGAGCGGGTCAAGAAACATACCTGAAGTCTCAAACAAGTGAGGATATCTGCTCCGCATCTCCCGGCTCGATCTCCCAAGTGGCCTCCTCCACGGGTCGACCTCTCCACTGAACCTTAACTGATGCAATCTCCTTAGACCTCAATTTTCTTACTCGACGTCCCAAAATGGCAATAGGCTCCACATCATAGGATAGATCACCATCAAGCTGAATGGTGCTGAAGTCTAATACATGAGACGGATCTCCAATGTACTTTCGGAGCATAGACACATGGAATACCGGATGAACGCTGGATAAGCCGGGCGGCAAGGCCAACTCATATGCCACCTCTCCAACTCTCCTAAGTATCTCAAAAGGACCAATGAACCTGGGACTCAACTTTCCTTTCTTCCCAAACCTCATGACACCCTTCATAGGTGAAACCTTCAACAATACTCTGTCACCAATCATGAAAGACAACTCTCGAACCCTACGGTCCGCATAACTCTTCTGACGAGACTGTGCTGTACGAAGCCTCTCCTGGATCAACTTTGCTCTATCCAGAGCATCCTGGACTAACTCGGTCCCTATCAATCTAACCTCACCAGGCTCAAACCATCCCACGGGGGATCTACACCGCCTGCCATACAATGCCTCATACGGGGCCATCTGGATACTCGATTGATAACTGTTGTTGTAGGCAAAGTCAGCAAGTGGTAGGAACTCATCCTACGAACCACCAAAATCAATCACACAAGCTCGCAACATATCCTCCAAGATCTGAATAGTGCGCTCAGACTGCCCATCTGTCTGGGGATGAAATGCTGTACTCAACTCAACCCGCGTACCCATCTCTCGCTGAAATGCTCTCCAAAACTGAGAAGTGAACTGAGTACCCCTGTCGGATATGATAGACACTGGAACTCCATGCAACCGAACAATCTCTCGAATAAAGATCGCCGCCAACCGCTCCGATGAGTAGGTAGTACTAACTGGAATGAAGTGAGCTGACTTGGTCAGTCTATCCACAATCACCCATATAGAATCAAACTTCCTCGCCGTCCGAGGGAGTCCAGTAACAAAGTCCATAGTGATCCTCTCCCATTTCCACTCAGGAATATCAATGCGCTGAAATACACCACCGGGCCTCTGATGCTCGTACTTAACCTGCTGACAGTTGAGGCACCGTGCTACATGTCCGACAATGTCCATTTTCATCTTTCTCCACCAATAGTGTTGTTTCAAATCTTGATACATCTTAGCGGCTCTGGATGGATAGAATACCGCGAGCTATGGGCCTCTTCCAGAATCAACTCACGAAGGCCATCAACATTGGGCACACATATCCGGCCCTGCATCCTCAATACGCCGTCACTATCAATGGTGACGTCTCTAGCATCATCATGCTGAACTCTGTCCCTAAGGACGACCAAATGTGGATCATCATACTGGCGCTCACGAATACGATCATATAGAGATGACCGAGATACAACACAAGCCAATACCCGACCGGGCTCCGAAATATCTAACCTCACTAGCCGATTGGCTAGCACCTGAACATCATGAGCAAATGGCCTCTCCTCCGCTGGAATATATGCCAAGCTCCCCATACTGACCGCCTTCCGGCTCAAAGCATCGGCCACCACATTGGCCTTCCCCGGATGATATAATATAGTAATGTCATAATCCTTCAGCAACTCAAGCCATCTCCGCTGTCTCAAATTAAGGTCTTTCTATTTGAACAAGTGCTGGAGACTACGATGGTCGGTATACACCTCACAAGACACACCATACAAATAGTGCCTCCAAATCTTCAATGCATGAACAATGGCGGCTAGCTCCAAGTCATGAACGGGATAGTTCTTCTCATGTGGCTTCAACTGCCGAGAAGCATAAGCAATTACCTTACCTTCCTGCATCAACACACAACCTATCCCCACTCTCGAGGCATCACAATAAACGGTATATGAACCCGAAGCTGATGGCAATACTAACACTGGAGTTGTGGTCAAAGCTGTCTTGAGCTTCTGAAAGCTCTCCTCGCACTCATCCGACCACACGAATGGTGCACCCTTCCGGGTCAATTTAGTCAATGAAGAAGCAATGGATGAAAATCCCTGAACAAACCGGCGATAATATCCCGCCAAACCAAGAAAACTCCCGATCTCTGTAGCTGAGGTCGGTCTAGGCCAACTCTGCACCGCCTCTATCTTTTTCTGATCAACCTGAATACCATCACGAGACACCACATGTCCCAGAAATGCTACGGACTCGAGCCAAAACTCGCACTTGGAGAATTTAGCATATAGCTTCTCCTCCCTCAATCTCTGCAACACAATACTCAAATGCTGAGCATGCTCCTCCCGACTACGGGAGTAGACTAGAATGTCATCAATGAACACAATCACAAATGAATCCAAATAAGGCCCGAACACACTGTTCATCAGATGCATAAATGATGCTGGGGCGTTGGTCAGCCCAAAAGACATCACAAGAAACTCATAGTGACCATATCGGGTCCTGAATGCAGTCTTCATAATATCCGAGTCCCCGATCTTCAGCTGATGATAGCCCGAACGAAGATCGATCTTAGAAAACACCCTCGCACCCTGTAACTGATCAAACAAATCATCTATGCGCGGTAGAGGGTACTTGTTCTTCATTGTCACTTTGTTCAATTGCCTATAATCAATACACATCCGCATGGAACCATCTTTCTTTTTAACAAATAATACCGGCGCACCCCACGGGGACACACTAGGGCGAATGAAACCCTTATCCAGAAGCTCTTGAAGCTGCTCTTTCAGTTCTTTCAACTCGGCTGGTGCCATCCGATAAGGAGGAACGGATATGGGCTGAGTGCCCGGCACCAAGTCAATGCCAAAATCAATATCCCTGTCCGGCGGCATGCCCGGCAGGTCGGAGGGAAATACATCTGGGAAATCCCTCACAACAGGTACAGAATCAATGCTAGGAGACTCAGCTCCCACATCTCTCACAAAGCTAAGTACGATAAACACCCTTTTTCGACCATCTTCTGAGCTTTTGGGAACAAAATAACACGGCTAGGGACGAAATCGATCGAACCCCGCCACTCAATCTGAGAAATACCAGGAATGGCCAACGTAACAGTCTTTGAATGACAGTCCAATATAGCATGGTATGGAGACAACCAGTCCATACCCAATATAACATCAAAGTCCACCATACCCAACAATAACAAATCTGCCTGGGTCTCCAGAGCCCCAATAGATATAACACAGGATCTATAGACATGATCCACAACAATCGTATCACCCACGGGGGTGGATACATGAGCAGGTAAATCAAGACCACTACGAGTCGCACTCAAGTGATGTGCAAAGTAAGAGGACACGTATGAATATGTGGACCCTGGATCAAATAGTACAGAGGCATCTCTGTGACAGACAGAAATGATACCTGTAATCACTACATCGGAAGCAACTGCATCACGCCTGTCAGGAAGTGCATAGAACCGTGCCTGGCCTCCACTAGATCTCTCCTCGCCCCTGGGGCGACCACGAGAAGACTGACCTCCACCTCTACTAGACTGAGATGGTACTGAAGATGAGGGCTGATCCCTCTGCTGAGTCCTGTCCCTACGGAGTCGAGGGCATTGTCTCCTCATGTGGCCAAACTCACCACACTCATAACATGCACCTGGTGCTGGAGAAGGGGACTGGAGGGAACCCCTCGCCGCAGAAGAACCCTGGGCTGATGAAGTAGGTGCTGCACCCTGGGCTGGAAGGGCACTAAGCGATGACTGACCCTGTTGAAACCCCTGTCGACCACGACCATAAGAACCTCCGCTCTGCTCTGGGCGGCTCGAATGAGAAGGTCTAGATGAGCGACCTCTGCTCTGCTGGGAATGCCCTCTAGATGGAGCACCACTGAAACTGCCCGAACTACGAGGCCTCTTGGCCTCCCGCTCCTCTCTCTCTCGGCGACGATCCGCCTTAATGGAGCATGCCATATCAACAATCTGCTCAAACGATGATGACAAAACTCTCTCTCTGGTCATAAGAATGCGGATAGAGTAGTTGAGGCCATCAATGAACCTCCTGATTCTCTCCCTATCATTAGGGATCATCCATGTGGCATGCCCAGCCAACTGTGTGAATCTGAGCTCATACTGGGTCACAGACATGTCGCCCTGAACCAACCACTCGAACTGGCGACGTAGCTCCTCGCGACGAGACCGAGGTACATATTTCTCTAGAAAGAGAGTAGAGAACTGCTGCCATGTGAGAGGTGCTGCTCCTGCAGGCCTACGCCTCTCAAACTCTTCCCACCAATCAAATGCGGGACCGGTGAACTGAAAGGTAGTAAATGAAACTCCGCTGGACTCAAGAATACCAGCCGTCCGCAACATCCTCTGACACTTATCCAAGAAACCCTGGGCATCCTCGCCCTCCACGCCACTGAAATGGGGTGGCCGAAGTCTACCAAATCTCTCAAGATGACGCTGCTCGTCGTCGGGCATAGCCTGAACCATATGCTCTGGAGCTGGAGTTGGTGCAGCTAGAGGAATAACCGGTGCAACCACCTGAGCGGGGACAGCCTCTGGCGTCTGAAGTCACTGAACAACCTGCTCAGGTGTGTGAGCTGTAGGGGTCTGCTGACCACCCCCTGTCTGAGATGTCGCTGCAGTGGCAGTAGCTTAAACTACCTGATCCAAACCGGAACACACCGATAATATCTGAGCAAGAGTCCCCTGAAGACCAGGAATAGCAATAGATACAGTCTGGCCCTAAACTGGGGCTGCTAGAGCATCAACCACTGGGGGCTGCTCCTGAACTAGTACAACGGGCGGGTCAGCTGGCACTGCCTCAGCCGCCCTACCTCTACCTCTAGCACGACCGCGCCCACGGCCTCTAACAGGTGGCAATGGAGGTCGTCCACCTCGTCCCGATGCTCGCGTTCTCGCCATCTGCGAGAGAATAGAATATAGAAGTTCAGTTCTCAGAACAACAAGATCGCACGATAGAGTTCAAGAAAAGTGAAGTTTTCCTAAAGGTTCGCAGCCTCCCGAGGATAAGTACGGGCGTCCCCGTACCGATCCACAAGACTCTACTAACCGGCTCAAGACTCATGAGGCCTAGTAAACCTAGGCTCTCTGATACCAACTTGTCACGACCCCAAATCCGGTCGTGATGGCGCCCAGCACATTGCTAAGCCAGCCCGACCAATCAATAACAATAACGAAGCTAGAAGCTCTCTTTAGCCCATTTAAGCATATCAAATCACGAAGCAATAGCGATACATATAACGAAAACGGGGAACCAAGTCCCATAATACATCAACTCCCATAGACCAAGGGTCAAGAGTCATGAGCCTCTACCGAACATGAGTGTATAAAGGTTTACAAGATACCAAGTGCGGAAAGAAAAGTCAATACAAAATCAAGACGGTAAGAAGGAATATCGGGTCCTGCGGACTCTGCAGCTACCTCGAATATCCACAAATATCGCCTCGCACAGCTACTGGATCACTGCTGAGAGGTACCTGGATCTGCACACAAGGTGCGGGGAGTAAAATGAGTACTGCCAGACTCAGTGGTAATAAACAAGGGTAAGACAGCGCAGATAAGAAATTCGCAATAAAGCACTATGTAAAGCTGTAATGAAATACCCTGTCACAGAATCAATATCGACTGTACCTGTACCAACAAGTACCAGCAAAACAGTATAACAGCTAGCAGATGTAGCTAAAATGCAATGCAATGCATGATATGACCGCTACGGCGCGTAGCTCGATCCAATTTGGGTACCCGTGCTCACTGTGGGGGTTCAGACTCCGGAGGGGCTCCTACAGCCCAAGCACAATATTACTGCGGCGTGCAGTCCGATCCAACATATATACTGCTGCGGCGCGCAGCCCGATCCACTACCAGTCAGCTAATATGCAAATACAGCCTTGCAGGCTCAAAAGTAGTTTTGAAAACCTTTTTATCATTTTTCGGTTGGAAAACAGTAATACCAAGTTCCAGAGATTGGAAATAGCATGATAACAGAAATAGCTACGGACTGGTAGTAACTAACATGTCAATATGATAAGACAATGATAACGATCCTCGCGGGATCCAATAACCGGCTCACGGCCCACAAGTATACTCAACCGCCCAAGAAGGGGGTTCCTCGGCTCAAGAGTGGCCATTATCACAATATATAATATGCAACCATGCGGGAGGGAGGTTCGACGGCTCAAGAATAGCCTAATATCATAACACAGTATCAACAAGTCGGACTAAGCCATAGTCCCCAATCACAATCGACCCCGCACTCACATGAGAGTACGTGTCTCGCCGCTATACAGCGTCACAAAGTGGTATACCGGGGTTTCGAACCCGCTGGTCATCACCCACATCTATTACTCACCTCAATACGGCGCGACGACTACTCCGCAATGCTCTTGCCACGAGAATCAAGCTCCGCACGCGTAGAATCTGATCAAATACAGTAGAAACACAATAAATTAGGCCAATGGGACGACACCCAATCAAAACAACTCAATTTACATCAAAATTCCCAAAGTTGTCAAAACCCGACTTTCGGTACGCTTGTCGAAAAATTACAAAAGTCACATATTCGGAACCCTCATCTCGATACGAGTCTAGGCATATAAAATATACCAAAATCGGACTCCATTTGCCCACTCAAATCGGTGTTTTTCTTCAATTTAGGCCTAGGGCTCAAACCCACCTTTAATCTTTAATTTACAAGGATTTAACCAAGGATTTCATGTTAAAATGATGTAATTAAGCCACAAAACTTACCTCCAACAAAATCCCGATGATTTCCCAGCAATCTCCCGTCAATTTCTTCTCTTGGAACTCAAAAATGGGGGTTTTGGGTATTAAACCCGCGACTGGTCTGTTCTGAACTTAAACTCACTGCCAGAGACCCTTCTTCTACGCGTTCGCGACGCCTCTCACGCGTCCGCGAAGCTCTGCCCAAAATACCCTTCGCGAACGCGACATGCCATACGCGTTCGCGATGCACATTTTTATCAGCCATTCGGAGATCCTTCTACGCGAACGCGGCCACGAACCACGCGAACGCCATGCCTAATGACTTCCCTCTACGCGAACGCGTCCTTCGCCCACGCGTTCGCGATGCTTCACGTCCTTACCAATACGCGAACGCGATACCACCCTCGCGAACGCGATGCCTGCTGAACTTGGCCTACGCGAACGCGGGCTGTGCCCTCGCGAACGCGAAGGCCAAATCACTGCCCAATGATCTGCAGATTACAGCAGGTCTTTTCTTGCTTCCAAGTGCCGGATGATGGTCCGGATTCACCCCGAGGGCCCCGAGACCCCAACGAAAACCACCAACATACCCCAAAACACGATACGAACTTGTTCCAATCATAAAAACACCATCCTAAACATCAAAATCACCAATTACCCACGGATTCAAGCCTAAATTTCTTCAAAACTTCCGAATTACACATTCTATCAAAAATCCGACCAAATGACGTCCGAATGACCTGAAATTTTGTGGACATATCAAAAATCACATAACGAAGCTACAAGAATTGTCGGAATTCCATTCCGACCCCCGGATCAAAATCTCACCTACCGTTCGGATTTCGCCAAAATTCAACCTTAGCCAATTCAAGCCTATTTCTACACCGGGCCTCCAAATTCAATTCCGATCGCTCTCCTAAGTCACAAATCACCTCCCGGAACTAACCGAATCATCAGAACCTGATTCCAAGCACTCTAACCAAATAGTCAACTCCGGGTTGACTTTTCCTTATTCAAGTCTCCTTCAAAAAGGCTATATGCCTTATTTTCAATTCAAATCACTCCTAAATCACCCGATAGACTCTAACACTGATATAAAAGCATGAAACATGAAATTACAACATAACGGGGTGGTAATTGCCGTGACGACAGGCCGGGTCGTCACACTTAATTTATAACGAATCGACAAAGAATGATTAGAAGCAGATACATGAGTAGTTTTTTTGTAATGACCCGACCGGTCGTTTTGAGCCCCGACGCGTCATTCAGAAGATTGAGGTCATGAAAAACTTCATCTTAGGTATATTGACTTGTGTGTATGGTCAGAATTAAAATTCAGGAAGTTTGGAGTCAAATCTAAATGGAAATTCTCATTTTGAAAGCTTAAAGTTGAAGAAATGAACTAGGATTTGGAATTTTGAGTAAATGACCTCGGAATTGGGATCTAAAAGTTCCAGCATGCTCGTATGATGATTTTGAACTAGGGCATATGTCCGGATTTGGTTTTTGATAACCCGTGAGCATTTCGGCGTACATGGTGAAAGTTAGTATTTTAGAAAAATTTCATAAATTTGGGTTGGAAGTCATTTTAGAGTTATAGATGTCCAATGGGATTCCGAGTCTCGAAATAGATCCGTATGGTGATTTTGGAGTTGGGAAAGCGATCGGAAGTGAATTCGGATGTCCGGAGGTCATTTTGAAGTCATTTGGCTAAATATAGGAATTTGAAGGTTTTTGAGAAAATTCGACCGTAAGTGAAAATTTTGATATCGGGGTCAGAATGTGATTCCGAAAGTTGGTACAAGTCCGTAATGTCGAATGTGACTTGTGTGCAAACTTTGAGTCAATTCGGATCGATTTTGGTAGGAAAAGGGACAATTAATCTCTTTAAGGAAAGCTTAAGTTGGAAAAGTCAACCCAACGTTGACTTATGAGTTAGAGGGCTCGGAACTGAATTTCGATGATTTAGTTAGTTTCGGGGGATGATTTAAGACTTAGAAGCGCAATTGGAAGTAATTTTGGAGGTCCGGTGAAGAAGTTAGCCTATTTTGGCGAAGTTAGTATTTTGGCGAATTCCGGTTGATAGGTGAAATTTTGATCCGACGGTCGGAATGAAATTCCGAAACTTTCTGCAGCTCTATTATGTCATTTTGGACTTGTGTGCAAAATTTGAGGTCAATCGGACTTGATTTGATAGGTTTCGGCATCGAAAATAGAAGTTGGAAGTTCTAAAGTTCATAAAGCTTGGATTGGAGGTTGATTCATGATTTTAGCGTTGTTTGTTGTGATTTGAGGCCTCGATCATGTCCGTAATATATTATGAGAGTTGTTAGTATACTTTGTTGGGATCCCATAAGGTTCGGTTAAATTTTGGAACAGTTTTTGGAAGACTTTTGCCGTTTTGAGCATAAATGTAATGATCCAAAGGTCTATTTTTAGTTCTAGAGATTCAAATTTGATTTCGAGACTTCGAGAATTTAAATCATGAATTATAGGACTGATCTGAAAATTTTGGTTTAATTTCATCAAGTCGTGATTGAGTTTTTGACTCGAAATGTGAGTTAATTGTTTAACGAGAGAAATTGATGTTTCACTGAGCAAATCAGATCCAAATTCAGCTTTATTTGAACCACTGAATCCGTATCGAAATTACGAAGCCACAGGAAAAAGTATCGTCGAATTCCGAATTCGTATGATGGAATTAGAACCATTTTAGTGAAAAATGGCTGTGCTGCAATTTTTCCTTAAAAAGCTGCTACAATTATGAACAGTGAACAGTCCCGCGCGTGAACAGTAACCGGGCGTGACTGTTCACCGACGCGCATGAACAGTAAATCGGGAAAAAATCTGGACAGCTTATTAAAACACTAGCCATCAATTTTAGTGAGTTCCAATCTCGGATTTTGGGCAATTTTGACCGAAAAATCACGGAAATTCTTGAGGTAAGTCCCTTATGATCATGGTTAGTCAATATTATTGAATTATCATTGAATATTCCAGCTATATTACGTGTTTTTGAGGTGTAAACCGGGTATTTAGGCCTAGAAATTTGAAAATGAGATTTGATGATTTGGAGGCCGAATTGTGGTCCGAATTGGGAGTTCTTGGTATGTACGGACTCGTGGAGAGATGAGGATTCCGAAAATGTGAGTTTCATAATTTTTCGAGAAGCGTACCAAAAGTCGGATTTTGACAACTTCGTGGCTTTTGGTGTAAACCGAGTTATTTCGATTGGGTTATGTCTAATTTGCATATATTGATGTATTCTTATTGATTTTGAGCAGATTTGGCATCCGAGGAGATTGATTTTCGAGGCAAGTGCAAGGAGAGCTAGGACTTCTACCGGTTCGAGGTGAGTGGTAGTAGTAAATAATGTACTGAGGGTTTGAAACCCCGTACTAGCACTTCACAGTGCTATATTGAGATGAGACACGCGTTCCATGACGGGCGTGGTGACATGGTGATTGGGGGTTCGGACTTAGTCCTTCCCGACTAATAGTATACTGTGTGTTATGACTGATAATAAGTTTATAACTGTGCAATTGGGCCGATAGCCATGTTTGGGGCCTTGTGCCGATCTGTAGAGCATTAGGGAACCTATAGAGCTAGGTGACCCTTATATCGTGTTGGAAACATACACTCAGCCGTAGCTCTAGCTGTATAGCATAATATGAGCCCGTACTAGATGTGTACATTGAGAGAGATTATCTAGGGTGGAATTCCCTGTTCTAGCTGTGTGGGTCTGAAAGGCCAAGTCTATACCGATTGAGAAGAGATAGGGTCAAGGACCCACTATGAGATATTATATTGGGCCTAAAAGGCCAAGTCTATATTGACTGAGACACGGTCAAGGATCCACTGTGATATATTATATTGGGCCTGAGAGGCCAAGTATATACTAACTGGAATAGGGTCGAGGACCCATTATGAGGTATTATATATATATACCTATATTGGATCGGGCTGCACGCCGCAGCAGTATATATATTGGATTGGACTACACGCCGCAGTAATATACATGTAATATACATATGGGACGGACTGCACGCCGCAGTATTATTGCGCTTGGGCTGTAGGAGCCCCTTCGGAGTCTGAGTCTGCACACATTCTCAGTGAGCACTGGAGTATATTATGGGATCGGGCTGCACGCCGCAGCAGTATAGAGATATATACATATATATATTGGATCGGACTGCACGCCGCAGTAATATTTGTGTGGATCGTGCTGCACGCCGCAGTATTATAGTGCTTGGGCCTAGGGAGCCCCTCCGAAGTCCGTATACACCCCCAGTGAGCGCCGTCGACGTTAAATGGAGCAGGCTGCGCACCACAGCGGTATATGTATTGGAGCGGGCTGCGCGGCGCAACATTATACTTATTCATATTCATATATATACTGAAATATTTATATGTTATAGACATATGTATATGTCTCCATATATTGAGATGGTTGTATACCATAGTAGTACGAGTGAGG